>CM033446.1:0-129999 GCA_019425775.1 Rafetus swinhoei | reverse complement strand
AGTTTTGCCCTGACCCTCCTTTCTCTCTGCCATTGTAGCCCACGCTCCCTCCCATTTCTGACCCATCTCCCAGGTCTCCATGTTCTCCACTTACCTGTGGGCTTTGCTCACCTGTTCCCATTGAACCTAGTTTAAAGCCCTCCTAACTAAACTAAATCAACTATTCCTGACTCAATCAAGAATAGCCTCTCCCCTTGTGGGTTCCACAACCAGCTGCTCCAGGAAGCAGTCATTTAAGGTATCAAGAAATGTTATCTCTGCATTCCGTCCTGAGGTGACGTGTACCTAGTCAATATGGGGATAATTGAAATCCCCCACTATTATTGAGTTTTTTAATTTGATAGCCTCTCTAATCTCCCTGAGCATTTCATAGTCACTATCACTGTCCTGATCAGGTGGTTGATAATATATCCCTGCTGCTATATTCTTATTATTGGAGCATGGAATTACTATCCATAGATTCTGTGGAACATTTTGGCTCATTTAAATATTTTTACTTCATTTGATTCGACATTTTCTTTCACGTCCAGTGTCGACCTGTTCTGTCCTTGCGATATATTTTGTACCCTGGTATGACTGTGTCCCATTGATTGTCCTCATCCCACCAAGATTCTGTTACGCTTGTTCTATCAAAATCTTCCTTTAGGACTAGGCACTCTAGTTTGCCCATCTATTCATGTAGACTTCTAGCATCATCATATATATAGTAGCCCAGTGTCTGTGCGTCTGTAACGCTGACGTACACGGCCACGCCCCCTGGCCGGGTACGTCAGCGCCCCGCCCCCCTTCCCCTCGCTTCCTGGCTCTTCGGGCCCCACAGCCCCGGACACCCCCCGCCAGCGCTGCTTCCCTCCCCCTTGCTCCGGCCCCCAATCTCCCCCAGCTCTGCTTTCCACCCCCTTCCGGCCAGCCCCATCCCCTTCCCCTCCCTGCGTGGCGCGCTGTGGCTCGCTGCGCTGCTCCCAGCTGAGCGGCGCAGCGCGCCACGGCGGGGGGCACCACGCAGGGAGGGGAAGGGGTGGGGCTGGCTGGAAGGTGGGGCTGAGAGCTGGGGAGGCTGTGAGGCTGGAGAGGAGGATGGGGAGGAAGCAGCGCTGGTGGGGAGTGTCCGGGGGCCGTGGGGCTGGCCGGCAGGAAGAGGGGTGGGAAGCAGAGCTGGGGGGCGATCGGGGCCGTGGGGCTGGACGGGAGGAGGGGGGCAGGAAGCAGACCTGGCGAGGGGGGCAGGGATGCAGCCACTGGCCACTTGCCGCCACTTGCTCCCCCGCCGGGGCCCAGCTGAGCGCTGCTCAGGTGGGCCCGGTGGGACAGGAAGGGGGTCGGGGCGGTGACGTACACGGCCAGGGGGCGGGGCCGTGTACATCACCGCCCCCCCTTCCTCCTCCTGCCGTGGCGCTGAGTGGTGCGCCCCTCAGCCGGGCCGCCGCGGGAGAGGGGAGGGAGGGGCGGTGACGTAGACAGCACCGCCCTCTGGTCGTGTACGTCACTGCCCCACCCCCTCCTCCCCCACGGCGGCCCGGCTGAGCACGCAACACTCAGCCAAGCTGCTACGGAGGAAGGGGAAGGGGGTGGGGCAGTGACGTACACAGCCAGGGGGCAGGGCCGTGTACGTCACCGCACCCCTTCCCCTCCCGCTGTGGCACTCGGCTGAGTGCTGCGCCCCTCAGCGGGGCTGCCGGGGGAGCCAGCAGCTCAAGGGGATGTTTGGGCTCCCCCAGGGTGGGAGGGGAAGGGAGGGCGGTGATGTACACGGCCCGGCCCCCGGCCGTGTACGTCACCGCCCGCCCCCCACCCTCCCTCCCTCGCAGCAGCCTGGCTGAGCAGGCAGCACTCAGCCAAGCGCCACGGCGGGAGGGAAGGGGAAGGGGGAGGGGGGCAGGGAGAGACGGCGGGGAGAGAGAGGCAGGAGGAGGAGGAGAAGAGAAAGGGAGAGTGAGAGGCAGGAGGGGGAGAAGAGAAAGAAAGAGATGGAGAGAGAGGCAGGAGAACTGAGGGGGGGGGAAGCAGAGAGAGAGAGAGAGAGAGAGAGCAAGAGAGCTCAGGAGACAAGACCTGAAAATCCCGTCTTATGACGGGCTAATTGGCTAGTATATATAGTAGCCCAGTGTCTGAGAGTCTGTAACGCTGAAATGCTGGCTGTTCCCTCTGGGCGGCGCTGTTCCTGAAATGCTGGCTGTTCCCTCTGGGCGGCCCATGCTGCATGGGGAGTGTGGGGCCCAAACGGCCGCTTGTGCCGCTTGCTCCCCCACGGCGGCCTGGCTGAGCGGCGCAGAAGTCAACCAAGTGCCACGGTGGGAGGCGAAGGGGGGCGGGGCGGTGACATGCAGTGTGACAGCGGCTCCAGGCCCCGCCTCCCGGCCATGAACATCACCGCCCGGCCCCCCTTCGCCTCCCGCCGTGGCGCTCGGCTAACTTCTGCGCTGCTCAGCTGGGCCGCCGTGTGGGAGCAAGCGGCGCAAGCGACCGTTTGGGCTCCGCACCCCCCATGCAGCACAGGGAGTGCGTAGCCTAAACGGCCGTTTGGGCGCCGCGGTCCCCCGAGTGAGAGGCAGGAGGGGGAGGAGAAGTGAAAGAAAGAGACAGAGAGAGAGGCAGGAGGCAGAGGAGAGCTAAGAGAGAGAGGGGGAGGCAGTAGGAAGAGGAGAGAGAGAGAGACAGAGCAAGAGACCGGAGGCTGAGGAGAGAAGACCGACATGGAGGAGAGACCTGAAAATCCCGTCTTATGACGGGGCTAATTGGCTAGTTTGTGTATAAGCACTTTAAGTTTGTCACTATTTATCTGTCTGCCATTTCCTGATGTATTAGTCTTTTTCATTTGATCGTGTGTCATCTGATCTGACCCATACTTCCATCCTCTCCTCCTGACCAGAACACAGACCATCTCTATTAATAGACCCTCCTCTAAGAGACAAACCAACTCAATCCAAAGCTTCACCAGTATGGACCTGCAGGGCAATGCAGCACACCCCCCCACCTGAAAATGACAACAGGGGCAGCAAACATACAGGCCCCCTGAGGCACTTGTGTGGGGGCATGGCTGCCCTAGTGAGTGTTACAGCAACACTGCCTGAGCCTGCAGCGAGCCTGAGCCTGGCGCTGTGAGGGAAGGGGCTGCCTTCCCTACTGTTGTTAACTCTACAGTGTGACATAGTGACACTGCCTCAGCCTGCAGCCAGCCTGAGCCCAGCACTGTGAGGGGGAGAGGGGCCTGCCCTAGTGTGAGTGTCATAGCAAAACTGCCTGAGGCTGCCAAGAGCCAGGGCCTGGTGCTTTGAGGGGGGGCTGCCCTAGTGTGACGGTGCTTCAGCTGGGCTGTGGGAGGAGCATGGGAGTCACTGTGGGATGGGGGGTGGGATAGGATGGGAGAAAGTGGGTGCTCCAGGTTGGGGAGGGTGGAAGGGAGGAGAGGAAGAGGTGGGGAGAAGAGGAAAGGGGTGGGGTGGGGTGGAGAGGAAGGGGGTGAGGCAGAGTGGGGAGGAGGAGGGGCAGGCAGGTGGGGGTGTGTGTGTGCAATGTAGTGGGGATTGTATTCATTCTTGTAGTCACTGTATTCACTCTGGCTGCTTTTTGTTATGTTGTATTTGATTCCACTGTCCTATCCTGTGCTGTGGTGTGTGTGCGCGCGCCTCAGTTTCCCTAGGCACTGCAATACTACCTGGATGAGGAAGGAAAGGCTGAGCAGGTAATTAAGGAATTCATCTGCAAACACCTGGAAGATAATAAGGTGACAGGTAACAGCCAGCATGGATTTGTAAAGAGCAGATCATGTCAAGCCAATCTGGTAGCTGTCTTTGATAGGCTAATGGGTCTCGTGGCTAAGGGAGAAGCGGTGGAGGGGTCTAGCGGCACTTTAGCGAGGCAGGCGATAGGATCTTCCCAGTAAGCTAGGCCACTGCAGCGGGCTGGTCGGTACCTCCTCAGCTATTGGCCAGCGAGGCCAGGTGCACAGTGCCCCGCAAGGCACAGGGCGCGGGCGGCGCTGCAGGGAGGAGCCCAGGGCTCACAGCGCCACGCTGCTGCCAGGAGCGCGCGGGACTCGGCCCCCCCGGAGGGCGGGGCCAGAGCGGCCGGGGCTCGCGCTGCAGGCGCTGCGCTTGCTCGGTTTGGAAAGGAGACGGGGGGCGGAGCGGGCGCCGCTCTCTGCCCGTTCTGCGAGGGGGCGCTCTGTGTGGCGGCCCCAGCCCGCCCCCGTCTCTATGGTTGGACCGCGCTGTTCCGGGCAGCTCTCGGCGGGCCGCGGCCGCGCCTCTGGTGCGCATGCGCCGTGGGAGGGCTTGGGGGCGCCTCGCTATGGTCGCTTTTCGAGGCAGCGGAAGGTTTCCTGTGGGCAGTGCGCGCCGCTCTAGCCGGAATCGCTCGGTCTCTATGGTGCTCCGCTCTCGCCCCCAGGTGGATGGTTTCCGCTTACTCCCGGAAGCCAAGGCATGTGACGCAGGCTCGGGAACCCGGAAGCGGAAGTGACGCTGCCAGGGTGCTGTCCCCTGCTCGCCGTAACGGAGACAGACTCGGAAGCTGTCGCTGCCCAAACCCGGGAGGAGCCGGAGCCGCCGGGCGGGATGGTGAGACCCGGCCCCGGCCCCCCGCGCGGCAGGGGCGGGGCTGCTCCTCGAGGCATCTCGTTGCTCTTGGTTTCACCCCGGGCCGCCCCAGGCCTCCTGTCCCTGGGGGGAGGGCAGAGGCGAGGCAGGAGACCCCCCCACAGCCCTTGGCGCGGCCAGTGCCCGGTGCCGAGCTCCCCAGCCTCTCAGGCATTCCCACGGCTGGGGCCTGTCTCTGAGCCCCCCTCCACCCCCACAGGGTCTGCTGCTTCCTGGCGCGATTTTTTCTCTCTGACCCTCGTTTCCTGTCGTCGCCCCAAAGCGGGTGCGCTGCTTCCCTGACTTCCCCCTTCTGGACCCACCCCACACTCCCTCTCAGTGCTTTTCGTCCCTGCTTGATTTCTCACCCTGTGTCTCTGCCCTCCCTCCCCCCACAGGTGAGCCCGACAGTAGCAGCCGAAACAGTAGCAGTCTCCTGGTGGTCAGGATCCTGGCACCCAGCCCCTCCCGGGGCCCCTGTCTCCTGGACAGCGGCAGCAGCATGAATGGCAGTGTGGCGCCGCTGGGGGCAGTGGAGGCGGTGGCACCGCTGCCCTCTCCTGGCTGGCAGGATTTCTGTGAGACCCATGCACGGGCAGCTGCCCTGGACTTTGCACGGCGCTTCCGTGCCTTCTTGAGTGAGAACCCACAGTTTGCAGCACCTGGAGCTGAGGCAGACTTCTCCCGCCGCTTTGCTGAGCACTTCGTGGAGCACTTTGAAGCAGAGGTGAGCAGGGCCTACACTGGCGACTCACCTCCCCGCTGTGACATTGCTCCCTTCACTGGCACCCACCGTTGCCCTGGGGCTGCCTCCTCTTCCTCCACCCGTGACCTCTCTGAGACCTGCAGCGACTCCTCCGTGGCCTCCCCGGTGGAGCCGCAGCCTGGCCTAGCCTCGGGGCTCTCCAGTAGCCAGTCTCGCAGCTCTGAGGACGTCTCTGCCTCTGCCGCAACTGCCAGCACCAAGCCTAAGCTCAAGAAGCGCTTCTCCCTGCGCAATGTCAGCCGCAGCGTGCGGGGCAGCATGCGCGGCATCCTGCAGTGGAAAAGTTCAGCCGAGTCCCCCACCGAGGAGGAGGCTGGTGGGGCCAATACCAATTCCAACTCCTCAGGAGGCGGGGCCACAGACTCCTTGCCCACTGAGCGTTGGACTCACAAGTTTGAGCGATTGCGGCTCAGCAAGGTGCCAGCCCCCAAAGTGGAACTGTCCAGTGTCCGTCGGGAGGGACTGCTCAATTACATTGTGGCAGATGACGGCGGAGGCGGGGGTGGCAGCCGGGCCCGATGGCAGAAATGCCGGCTGCTACTGCGGAAGGCAGGCAAGGGAGAGGGCGAGGGCTACCTGCTGGAGTTCTACATCCCCCCCAAGGTGAGGGAGCGCTGGGCATTGTGCCCCATCCTGTGGGAAAGTCCCCCCCGCAATGGGATGGGGGAGTGGAGCCCCAGGTTTGGGAGGGCAGAGAGCTGCAGCTCAGGTTGGAGGGGCATTGCTAGAACTGTGCATGTTGTTGGAGACAAGGTGGAAAAAGAGTGTGATGGGTTGGGCCCCCTTTGGTGCTGTCACCTGCTGTGCCAAGATCCCACTAAGTCTGTCCTTCTGGCCAGCTTGAGCCCCCAGTACCTGTCTTGTTGAATTAGACATGCTAACTTGCTGCAACACAGGCACAGGGCCTGGGCCATGCCCCAAAGATGCAGCCATTAACTGCAAACAGAACAGAAGATACCTGTCTGTGGCACTCCAATCCCAAATCCCTCTAGGAGCTGAACCCGAAATAAAGCCATCTGATGCTGTACAGCAACCTGAACGGCAGAAGCTCACGCAATTCACCTTCCTTCTCAATGGAAAGAGAGATGCACAAAGTCCTCCTCCTCCTTCTTCTCCCCCATAACAGTTGTTTACACTGCATTTACCAACAAACAAAAGTGTAAAAAGTAGGTTTTGTGGGTTACTAAACAAAATAGAACATGCAAACGAAACTTAATACACTAAGAAATCAGTTCTGTGTCATACCTTGCCCTCAGAGTTCTAATAAGCTTCTTTCAGCAACTGGAAAGCCTGCAGCCTGGGCCCCATCCTTCCCCCCGTTCAGCCTTAGATGTTGCCCGCGGTCATCTTGGGGCAGTGTTTCTTAAATGGTGTTCTGAGGCAGTCCGAGGTGTGCTGTGGAGATATGGTGACCCTTTTTTTCCGGGACAGTCACGGATTTAAAGATGCCCAGCGCTAGCATGGCGCAGCAGCAACTCCCTGCCTCCACCCAGCAAGTAAGTGGCTCCCTTGGTGCTTTGCGCGGGCACCAGGGCTGCTGCCAGTGGCATGCAGTGTCCAGAGCTCCAAGCTCCCATGCAGCACACACCGCTGTCCGGCACGCCCCCCCGTGGCCCTTCCCTCCTGCTGCGGAACTGCTTCCGCCGTGCGCCACCAGCCTGGCCTTCTCCATCCACAGGCGTCTGCCACCGCTGCTGGAGTGGGAGGGGCGCTGGTCAGAGGCGGTGAGCCGCTCCTGGGAGCTGCCGCCAGAGTCCCGGCAGAGACCACACAGAGCCCAGCTGGAGCGCTGCAGAGCGGGGAACGTACGGGCTCTGCCGGTGCGCTCTGTGCATGGCCCTTTCTCCCCTGTGTTGAAAGGAGGGGTGGGCATGAGGAAGGCAGGGATGGAGCAAGTCATGTGTGAGGGCTGAGAGGAGCATGAGAGGAACTGGGACAGAGGGTGTTGAGGGGATGGGCATCAGGGAGAAAGAGGGCAAGGGGCAGTGAGGGAAGGAGGAAGCACCAGGAGGGTACAGGGATAAGGGAAGGTGCAGATGCCAGGGGATTCTGGGGGTGAAGCAGAAGAGCAGACACCTGCAGGGGAGAGACCAGCACCAGAGGAGAGAGGGTTTGGTGGGGGCCAAACTCATCCCCTATGGGTAGGAGGATGGTGGGAAAAGTTCTTGGAGGGGGTTACTTTTACTTCTGGTCATGTGTCCATCTTGACCCCAAGAGTCAGGGGCATAGTAAACAGAGGAGAGAACAGAGTTCAAATGGCCGTCCTTAAAAGGGGCAAGCTTCCTTTTTTTTTCTTTCTCTCAACAAAAATCCTTGGTGTTCCCCATTAAAAAAAAAAAAATTGTTTGGTGTTCCTTGGTCTTAAAAAGTTTAAGAAAAACTGTCTTGGGGGGAGTAGACAGGGAGAATTGACTGTCTGGATTGCCTCCCTCCCCATCCTTGAATAGGCTTGCATAAGGCGGAATCTTTTGTGTTCCAGCTACGTTTTCCTTCTCTTGTGGAAACATACAGCATCCACAATGGATCCCAATGTCAGGTGACATGGCCCCCTGTCCTGGAAGGAGTCACACAGCCCCTCCTCATACCCCATCTTCTGTTTAGACTGTTTGGATTGCTTCGTATTCATTGTGCCTTTCAACCCCTTCATGCTCCCTAGTTTGTGTGCAGATACAGACTTACTTCTTCCCTCCTGGGAAGTCTTCAGTTCAAGGGTGTCTTTGACTTTTGGGGGAGGAAAAGGTGTATGGAAGCCCTGCCAGTTCCTGGCCGTCCCCTCACCTGCCATTCCTTTGTGGGGATTGCCCCCAGTATGCAGTGCCTGAGACTTGGCTGGGGAAGGGGTTTACCTGTCTGGGGAGTGGCTGTTGCTGCTCCCTTGTCAGGTACTTTATTAGCATGTTCACAGAAATCAGACTGCTTGGCACAGACCCCTCCCTGTTTTGAAGAGACAGAATTAGTTGTCCCAGGTAAAACTGACAAACATTTTGCAAATGTGGATCCTGGATGGGGACACCTTTTGTGGCCTCTCCTCCTGTCCTCAAGAGATCTGCTGTGTGGCTGCTCCCCTCCGGGAAGTCAGATACTCAAGTGCCCCTTGCAGCCTGAGCCAGGGGAGATGTCTGGCATTTCAGATATGGCTCCTCCCCTATGGCTTCTCCCCTGTAATAAGTGGGGAGACACCTCCCCAGACCCCCATCACCTTCCATCAGAACTTCCTTCTTTGGGCTCCCCTTCTAAGGCACACACCCTTGTGTACTCCAAAGGGGAATCTGTCCCCTGTCCAGCTGCAGTCTCGCAGCTACCAGCCATGACATACTTCTCCCTGGCTAGCATAGTCCCCTCCTCCTCCTCTGAGGTGGGTTTGCTCCCAGCTACAGAGCGCTTGGGATCCACACCCAGCACAGTGGCCATGAGGTGCCCCTGCAGGACACATTCCTCTAGGCATCCTATTGCCAGATCTGTCCCTTGCTCCACTACCACCTGCTGGCAGCCAGCCATCAGTGTACACAACCCAGTCTCTCTCTCCCTTGGGAGAGATGATTCCTTGAGACTCACCCCCACTAGGGATGTAATAGCTAGTCGGTTAACAGAGAAGCAAAAGCTTATCAGTTAATGCATAGACTACATGCATTTCCCCTCCCCCGTCAGTGAATTTTTTAGCAGGCTGGCCAGCAGGCTGGCCAGCAGCCCGGCTCAGTCCTGCCTCACGTGGGATCTGGGACCCACCCTGCTGTGGCCCTGCATTTAAAGTGTATTAGGAGCCGGGCGGGCAGGCAGCCTGGCTCAGTTCCGGCTCACGCCGGGTCCAAGAGCTCAGACACCTTCCCCCCCCCCAGACGGGCTGCTGCCACCCCGCGTTACTGCCTCTGTATCAGCGGCAGCACTGGGCGACAGGCAGCCAGTCCGTGAGGGGGCTGGCTTTTAAACTGGCTCCCCTTGTGGACCAGCTCCTGCCTGGCCCCCTGCATGGAGTGCAGGGGGCTCCTCAGGAGTGAGGCCGGAGCGCACTGGCTGCTGCCCCTGGGGACTGTAGAATAGTCGTCTAGCCAATAAGAATTCATGAGGTTACTCGACTGTCCAGTTAACCGATATTTCCCACTGCTCTGGCGGAGTGAGAGACACCTGCGAGTTCAGACTTTCCCTCTGGGGCTTAGCAGCAGGAGAGGCTCTTCTGCTGAACAGACCCATGGGCAGTTTTAGCCACATTAACAGTCATTCCCTGTTAATGCCGGAGATCAGGTACTAGGCCAGCAACCACCAGCAATTCAGCTTACAGACCCTCGCTTTACACCTAAGCCAAAGGAACAAAGATTTTGTGATGTCCTACTTAGGGAGCATGGGGAGGGCGGAGGACGTGTGGCCCCGGCCTCCCTGTCCCCCAGAGCGTGGGGAGGGCAGGTGCTCAGGGGCAGCAACCTTCCGCCCCCATGATGCCTATAGCAGGTGTTCTGGGGGCAGAGAATGGGTGGGACCAGGCTGGCAAATTGGGAATGCAGAGCCCTCCCCTCTGTGTCATCCAGCCGCCCCTACTTTCTGAGCACAGAAATCTCTGCCCCAGTGTCCCACCAGCCAGGGGAGTTCTCTGCCGGGGAGCTGAGCAGCTTGCATATGCTCACCGTTGGCTGTGCGCTGTGCTAAGGGGCCCCATCCCGAGGTGCCTCTGCCTGGGCAGTGCATTGCTGTGTGCTCCCTGCTGTCTGTTCCCACACAGCACAGCATTCCATGGCCTGGCGCGACGGCTCCGCCCGCACCGCCTGGGCGCCTCTCTTCTTCCAGGCCACTTGAGGGAAGTACTGGAGAAGTGAACTTGGGCCACCCAGCCTCCCATCCACCCTCCTCTCCAGGGATCAGGTTGGGACCTGGCTTCCCTCAAATGCAAACCCCTCTGCCTAGGGTTGCCGGAGTGTGGTCGATTAACCGATACGCCAAAGCTGATAGGCTAATGCCATAGACTACATGCATTCCCCAACCCCCCACCAGGGGCTGCTGCCTCTATATCAGAGGGAGCATGCGGGGCAACAGGGAGCCAGTCTGCGAGGGGAGCTGCTTTCTGGCTCCGCTTATGGACCAACTCCTGCCTAGCACCCTGTGTTGCTGTCTCTGATACAGGGGCAGCAGCGTGGGGCTCCCCGGGAGTGGGGCCAGAGCGCACTGGCTGTTGCCCCTGGGGACTAGAGAATAGTTGAGTAAGCAATAAGAATTCACCAGGTTACTCAACTATTCAGGTAACTGATTTTTAACATCCCTGCTGTGTGATTTGCCCCGGCCAGGTGTTTGGGATTGCTCCCACTGAGCACCGTAAGAAGCAAGAGCTTCAACCGATCCCACTTCTATCCCACAGACACCGTTTGACAGCAGGAGCGGTTCCTGAGCATCCAAACCACACACCCCTTCAGAGCCTGCAAGTCCTTTCCCTCTGCCCCATTTGTCTAGCAGCTCTCTCCATTGGTTTGCACAAGCCGTGCTACTGGTGCCCAGCCCAGCCCCTCTTTAAAGGCTTCTGAGTTGTACCTGGTAAGCAGACTGTTTCAAAGCCAGGCCCTTGCATTTAGTAGAGCTGGAAGTCTCAGCAATAGGCATCTTGCTGAATATGGCCCAGCTCTCCCAGGCAACTTTGCAGCCAGAAGGTCACCGGCGCAGCCCGAGGAATCGAGTGGAGCTGGCGGTCTCCAGGGTGATGAAACGTGTGGGGCTATACCTGGGCTCCCTGTGTGCTGGCCGCATCTGTTCCCACTTGTGGGTTTTTGGCAAAGTGGAGCCTGCTGGAGGGTTCTGCCTATTCAGCTCCATTACAGTCAGCTGATGCTTTCTCTTTCCTTTCGGTTCCAGAGCCTGTTGGTGTGCAGCCTGTTCTCTAGCTGCCGCTGCCTCTATGGCTCTCTTGTGAGCAGTTTTTTCCCTGGCACTTTGTGCATCAATTTCCATCTGCCTTAATTGCACCTGTCTCGTGCATCCTCTCGTTTTCTTCCCACTGTAACCTGGGAAGGTCTCTGATTTCTGCCTGATGTCACGTGCTCATGTTCCTGCCCTTCCTCTCCCTGTTTCTCTGACCCAAGATCAGCAAACAGAAAATAACCATCAGCAACCACTGTGCTGTCTAGCCACCACATTTAAAATCGCTGCCAGTGTCTCAGAGCCACAGCCTGCATGTTACCCTGCTCTGTCATGGGGCAGAACCCTTTGGACTGTCATCCAGTGTGTGGAAACCCCACTGAGCCTGTTGTCCCTGCCAGCTGGGGTCCCCAGTGCCTGCCTTGTTGAGTCAGACACCCCAGCCTGCTGCAGCACAGACACAGGGTCCGGACCTGCCCCCAAAGCTGCAGACGTTAACTGAAAAGAGCAAAATGAGAGACCTGTCTGCAGCACTCCCCATACCCAACCTCCCTGGGAGCTAAATCTGAGATCAATCCGTCCTATGCTGTACAGGGATCTGAACAGTATGAGTTCATGCCATTCACCTTTTCTCAGTGTAAGAGAGGTGCACAGACCCCCTGCATAACAATTGTTTACACTGAGTTTATTAATACACAGTGTGTCCCGTCTAAACGTTCACTCCCCTCTTGTGGAAAAACACAGCTTCCAAGATCGATCCCAGCAGCAGGTGACATGGCCACCTGTCCTGGAAGGAGCCACACAGCACCTCCTCTCAGGCTTACAGCAGAACAAGTCTATTCACAGATCTTTGCCTTGAGTATTGGGCCCTTCAGTTCCTCACTTACCGTGGTTACCTTAGTAACACAGGTTACACTTCATGTTTCTAACTCCCAGCATGGGCGTGACACATGCTCACAAATGGCATAGTCGTCTTCAGTTGGTTCCAGCCTTTCTGACGAGACCTCACAGGACGTGTCCCTCCTAAGGCCTAGTCTCGTTAGGGCATGTCCACATGCATGAGCACGGTCCCGCCGGTTCCATGCAACGCCCCACACGTGCTGGGAGACATGGTGGGAGGAAAGGTACTCTGGAGTCAGGGCTTCTGGTATCTTGCCTACCCATGGGAGGAGGGGGGTGAGCAGAGTACAGCAGTGGCCCTGCTCCTTCAGATATCTGCTTTGTCCTGTGCCTGCCCCAGGTTTTAACTCTCTTCCAAAGTGCAGGCCCCAGCGTCCATGTATCCCAGCGCTGGCTCCCGCTCTCGCCAGAGCACAATGCTGCCAGAGCACAATGCCACCAGTGCACTGGGACAGAGCTGCTGCACTCACGTTTCAGTGCGGAGCACATAGGCCGCTGTGGACAAGGCCATGGCTGTCTTCCAGTTTTCGCATGCACTCGATTTGTTCAATGGTTTTAAAAAAATTCATCACCATTAATTTCCGTTTCTAATCATACTATTAAACAAAATAGACTGCCGTTGACATCGTTTTGCATACTTTCTATGTTTTCCAGTAGTGATTTCGCTTACAATAGAGAATACAAACCATGCTCATTTTGTTATTTTTTGTTACCAATCTTTGCGCTGTACAAAGATAAAATAAATAGCATTTTTCAGCTGAGCTCCTTTACGTAGTGTTAAAGGCAACCTATAAATGGGGTTATTTTACATAACTGCACTCAAAAATAAAGCAATGTAAACCTTTAGAGCCTCCAAAAGTCCACTTGGTCCTACTACTTCTTCAGCCAATCACTCAGACAAACATGTTTATTTACATTGATGGAAAGTTGTCTGCTTCGTATTTGCAATGTCATGTAACAGTGAGAAGAGGTGTTGTGGCGTGTGTTGCAAGGTGTTCTATGCCAGCTGTGCTGAACGTCTGCATGCCCTTTCACGCTTGGCCACCTTTCCTCCGAGGCCCTGCTCCCGTGCTGTGGCCAGGTTCGATAATGATCCAATGCAGTGTGGACCAATACATGTGCTCTCTTTCATCATAGGAGTCAGACGCCAGCAGCAGGCGGTTGATATTTTGGGTTCTGTTATTTCTGCACTGGAGTGTTGCTCTTTTCAGACTCCTCAAAGTCTGCTTCACATCTCATCCCTCAGATTTGGGAGGGCCTGTCAGAGTCTTAAACCTGGGGCTGACTGCTGTAGCTAGTTTTAGAAGTCTCACATTAGTATCTTCTTTGCATTCTGTCAAGTCTGCAGTAAAAGGGTCCTTAAAATGAGTGTATGCTGGGTCATCACCCAAGACTGCGAAAACATGAGAGGTAGGGCAGAATGCGGGTAAAACAGAGCAGGAGGCTCGCCATTCTTCCCCCTGGCAGTCGGTCCTAGTTTGCATTTATACGCTCGCTGCTTTTGGAATGCGCAGTCAGGACGGAAGCGTGCCAGCGTTCAGCACAGCTGGCATGGAAGCACTGTGCCGCTGGCTACAGCACTGCTCTGTGACTGCCTGGTCTCACGGTCACGTGACGCTGGATGGAACCTGCTTGTCTGAGCACCCAGCTGGCTGGGAAGCGGTGCTGGGTGGCCTTGCAGGCGGCAAAGCTGTACTCTGTTCTGCGTTGCAGTGCAGGGATGTCACAGAAGCAGAGCTGCAAGTTCCTGCTAAGTCGCATGACAGCACTTGTACGAGGGGAAGCAAAGTGCTCGCTCTTTCGGCTTTGTTTGTAGGGCAAATAGTTGTAATTAGTAATTAGGGAAGTAAAAATTGGTTACAGAGGTAACCAAGGCTTCCCCAAGAGCAGAGCCCACAGCCCCTGCCCTCCCGGCTCTGGGGGAGGAGGCTTCCCTGCCCTGCCACAGCGAAGCCGCCTCCCTGGGAGCCTGCGTGTAACCGACACCATTAAGCAAGAAGCACCCGCTCATCGGCTACACGCTAGCAGCTCTGCTATAGCATGGAGTCAGCCCCGGGCCTCTGCGCTGAGTTGTGGTCGACACCGATCTCTTTGAAAAGGCTTCAGTTGGGATTGTGTTGAGTGCAATTGAAACTCGGCTTAGTCAAGGTTGCTTTGTAATTGTCATTTGTTAAGTGCAGCTCATTGACACCCCTCCTTTGTACAGGCTTCCCTGGGGCGCCTGTAAAAGGAACACACGCCTTGCTGTGCCCCTGGGGTGCATATGTCCTGGCTGGAGACCCATGGGGCTAGAGGGCGGGTGGGAGCGTCCAGCTGGGTTCCTGATCTGGCTGCTGTCTTGGTAAAGTCCCTTCCCTGCGTGACTCCCTAAGCAAAACAGCACGGTAAGGAGCCCTGTCCCAGAGCACTCGACCTGGCCCAGCCTGTGTGGGAAGGAGACGAGGGGCCGGGTAGGGGAGGGCTCCATCTCAACTTGCTCTCTCTGACCTGCCCCCAGTCCAGCAAGGCCCGGGTCAGCATCCTCTGCTCGGCGGTGACCGACGTCCGCACCACCACGCCGCTGGAGATGCCTGACAAGGAAAACACCTTCGTCTTAAAGGTGTGTGTGTGGGGGTCAATGCACACCCCTTCTTTGCACTGTGGTCATGCGTGAGCTGGGGGGCAGGTGGTGCTGTCGGAATGGCATTCAGGGGGTCCTGGGAGGTTTCAGGTGGCTCCACAGGGGCATGCGGGGGCTCTGGAAGAGGGTGGGAGCCCCCGTGGCTGGGATGGTTGGGTTTCTGGTAGGGATGTTAGTGTGAGTTAATCCTACCGATTACTTCTCCCCCCCTGCTTGCTGCCTCTGTATGAGACCTAGCGGGGTTGGGGGGGAGCCAGTGCCCATGGGGAGCCAGCTTTTCAACCGGCTCCCTGTGCATGCCGGCTCCCATGGAGCTGCCTCTGTCCATCGCCCCATGCTGCTGCTTCTGATAGATAGTTAGCAGCAAGGAGGGTCTGTCAAGTGGGAGCCGATGCGCGCGGGGAACCGCTCCCCAGAGCCACCTCCCTCCTGCAGAGGCAGCAGCGCGGGGGTGGGGTGGTGGCAAGGAAGAACCGATGTGTACAGGGAACCGGCTTTTCAGCTGACTCCCCGTGGGTGTCGTCTCCCAGGGAGCTGCCTGCCCCCTGCACTGCTGCCTCGTTATAAGAGGCACTGGGGGGTGTCAGTGGGAGCCAGTGCTCTCTGCCTCCCCTCCCCTCCCCTCCCCTGCGGAGCTAAAATTTCCAGTGGTTTGCCCAATAGCGAACATGCCTAGTTTCTGGAGGGGCAGAAGGGTGCCATGGGGCCGGGAGTTGGGATGTAGGGAGCAGAGGGAGGGGCAGAGAAGGGCTTGCCCCGGGAACTGGTGCTGACCCCTCTGTGCTTGGCAGATGGAGAACTCTCTTGAATACATCCTGGAGACGGTCGATTCGCTGCAGATGAGGTCGTGGCTGGCCGACATCCAGGACTGCATGAGCCTGGGGTAAGTAAGCCAGTGTCGGTCCCCGACATCAGCTCTGACCCCCCTGGCTACAGGTCTCCTTAGCTCTGCCCGAGGGCCTCTGTGCCGCTCTGCAATGCTGGGCCACTCAGTGCAGGCCCAGAGCCTGTTCTCCCCACAGGCAGGGTCTCCCAGGGTGGGGTGTCAACCTGTGAGTCATGCCAGTGTCCCTGCAGGGAGAACGCAGACAGCGCAGCCCTGCCCTGTCTCAACCACTCGGAGAGCATGCCCAGCCGTGACCTGCCCATGGTGCCGAGCGAGAGCAATGAGCAGCTGTCCCAGGGTGAGTGTCCCCAGACCCCAAGTGCCAGCCCTGCCAGCCTGTATCCCCTCTCCCCTCCCCGAATCCCCAGCCCTCCCCTCCCCAAATCCCCAGCCCTGCCAGCCTGTATCCCCTCCTCCCGAATCCCCAGCCCTCCTCCCCAAATCCCCAGCCCTGCCAGCCTGTATCCCCCCTCCCCTCCCTGAATCCCCAGCCTTGCCGGTATGTGACCCTCGTCCCCGCATCCCAACTGTCTTCCCTTCCCAGGCCTATGCAAGGGAGCTGTAGCTCTCTTGCCATGGATGGAGAGGGTGGTGTGACAGCGCGTCGGGGAGCCCCCAACCCTGCACCCCGTCCGCAGCCGGATGTGACTCTGTCAGGCCATAGGGTAGAAGGGTTATTGGTTCTCAGAGACACAGCGCAGCACAGGCTCCACATGGCCACAGGAGCCAGGGCAGACAGCTTAGTCCTCTGGGGGGAGGGGTTCACAGGCCCCTGGACCCCCCTGTCCTGGACTTAGTCTGCTTCCCTCATACTTCCCTCTGCCCAACCGCCCCAACCCCCAGCCAGCCCCGCCCCTGCCTTTGTTCAGATTCTACCCCCTAGCCCAGGTGTCAGGTGGCTGGGCCGTGCCCCCAGGGACCATCCCTGCTGGGTTCCCCCCACCACACACACACACAGAGTCTCTGCAGACCAGCACCAGCCAGTAGGGGTCACCCCCAGCCCACACAGCAACCAGTGACTGCCCAGCCAGAGTGGGCCCAGGGCCACGAGAGTCTACAGCCCCCCACTACGTCACAGGTGTAACCCTGTGGGTGTGAATAGTTCTGCTGGAGGGGAAGGGGGGCTGTGGCTCTCTGGCCGTGGGGTGGGAAGGGTGTGGCACTGCGGGGGTGTGGCACTCTGGAGGAGGGGAAGGGGGGCTGTGGCTCTCTGGCCGTGGGGTGGGAAGGGTGTGGCACTGCGGGGGGGTGGCACTCTGGAGGAGGGGAAGGGGGCTGTGGCTCTCTGGCCGTGGGGTGGGAAGGGTGTGGCACTGCGGGGTGGCACTCTGGGGAGAGGAAGGGGGCTGTGGCTCTCTGGCCGTGGGGTGGGAAGGGTGTGGCACTGCGGGGTGGCACTCTGGAGGAGGAAGGGGCTGTGGCTCTCTGGCCGTGGGGTGGGAAGGGTGTGGCACTGCGGGGTGTGGCACTCTGGAGGAGGAAGGGGGCTGTGGCTCTCTGGCCGTGGGGTGGGAAGGGTGTGGCACTGCGGGGGTGGCACTCTGGAGGAGGAAGGGGGCTGTGGCTCTCTGGCCGTGGGGTGGGAAGGGTGTGGCACTGCGGGGGTGGCACTCTGGAGGAGGGGAAGGGGGGCTGTGGCTCTCTGGCCGTGGGGTGGGAAGGGTGTGGCACTGCGGGGTGGCACTCTGGGGAGGGGAAGGGGGCTGTGGCTCTCTGGCCGTGGGGTGGGAAGGGTGTGGCACTGCGGGGTGGCACTCTGGAGGAGGAAGGGGGCTGTGGCTCTCTGGCTGTGGGGTGGGAAGGGTGTGGCACTGCGGGGTGGCACTCTGGAGGAGGAAGGGGGCTGTGGCTCTCTGGCCGTGGGGTGGGAAGGGTGGCACTGCGGGGGTGGCACTCTGGAGGAGGAGGAAGGGGGCTGTGGCTCTCTGGCCGTGGGGTGGGAAGGGTGTGGCACTGCGAGGGTGGCACTCTGGAGGAGGGAAGGGGGCTGTGGCTCTCTGGCCGTGGGGTGGGAAGGGTGTGGCACTGCGAGGGTGGCACTCTGGAGGAGGGGAAGGGGGCTGTGGCTCTCTGGCCGTGGGGTGGGAAGGGTGTGGCACTGCGGGGTGTGGCACTCTGGAGGAGGAAGGGGGCTGTGGCTCTCTGGCCGTGGGGTGGGAAGGGTGTGGCACTGCGGGGGGGTGGCACTCTGGGGAAGGGGAAGGGGGCTGTGGCTCTCTGGCCGTGGGGTGGGAAGGGTGTAGCAGTGTGTCATAGAGCATGGGGCAGTCCCTGGGCAGCCAGGCGGGACTCTCAGGCGGCAGGTACAACAGAAGGTTTATTGGTTCCCAGGGACACAGTGTAGCACAGGCTTGTTGTTACAGGAGCTAGGAGCAGTCAGTACAGCCCAGCCTGAGGAAAGGGGGACCCAGAGCCAGGGATCTGGGCCTCCTCCCGGCCCCCAGGCCAGCTAGACTCCTTCCTCTCTGAGCCAGCCTAAATAATGAACACACTCACACACACAGCGCATTGTCAATCTGCGGAACTCCTTGCCTGAGGAGGTTGTGAAGTCTAGGACTATAACATGGTTTAAAAGAGAACGAGATAGATTCATGGAGGTTAAGTCCATCAATGGCTATTAGCCAGGCTGGGTAAGGAATGGTGTCTCTGGCCTCTGTTTGTCAGAGGGTGGAGATGGATGGCAGGAGAGAGGTGGCTTGATCATTACCTGTTTGAATCACTCCCTCTGGGACACCTGGCATTGGCCACTGTCGGCAGACAGGACACTGGGCTGGATGGACCTTTGGTCTGACCCAGTATGGCCGTTCTTATGTTCTTAACACATTGAGCTGCAGTGCCTGGGGAAACTGAGGCACACACACAGAGTCCCTGCAGAACAGCACAAGAGAGTAGAATCACATACACCCCACAAGGCACCCTGAGTGATCGCAGGGCCCACAAGAGGGAATATAATTCCCACTACCCATCTCTCCCTGCCAGTACCAGCACCCCATAGCTGGCCCCTCTTCCCAATTCTCCCGCCTCTCCTACCAGTACCGGCACCCCATAGCCAGCCCCTCTTCCCAGTCCAGTCCCGTCCCCTCCGCCAGTACCGGCACCCCACAGCTGGCCCCTCTTCCCAATTCTCCTGCCTCTCCTACCAGTACCGGCACCCCATAGCTGGCCCCTCTTCCCAGTCCAGTCCCATCCTTCCCCACGGTACTGGTACCCCATGGCCTCTCTTCCCACTTCTCCCCTTTCCCCACCCCACCAGTACTGGTACCCCATAGCCGGCCCCTTCTCCCAGTCCTCCTGCCTCCCCACCAGTACCGGCACCCCATAGCCGGTCCCTCTTCCCACTTCTCCCCCCCACGGTATTGTCACCCCATAGCCGGCCCTTCCTCCCAGTTCTCTCCCCTGCCCCTCACTGGTACTGCACCCCATAGCTGGCCCCTCTTCCCAGTTCTCTCCTTCCCTGCCGGTACCGGCACCCCATAGCCAGCCCCACTTCCCACTTCTCCTCCCCACCAGTACAGGCACCCCATAGCCGGCACCTCTTCCCAGTTCTCTCCCCCCCTCCCCAAGTACCAGCACACCATAGCCGGCCTCTCTTCCCGGTTCTCCCCCTTCCCCACGAGTACCAGCACCCCATAGCTGGCCCCCCTGCCCTGTCCATTTCCACCCTGCTAGGACTGGTACCCCATAGCTGGTCCCCCCAAGCCCTGTTTCCCTTCATCCCCACCAGAACCAATATTTTATAGTCAGATCTCTGACCCTTCTTCTACCCCTGTACCGCATGCAAGCCCCACTGCTTCTGCCCCCTACCTCCCTAGCCTGGCTTGTTCCTCTTACCAGCACCCCAGGAGTAGGACTTCTTCAGCAGACCCCCAGCCCTTCCTTTGCCTTGCCTCTCAGCTCCCCACCCTACTCCCCTGTAGCAACACCCTGGGCTAGCAGCCCTGGGGGCTCCCTTGACTTGCTGCCCCATGCCAGCGCTCCACCCTGCCTGCAGAGCAACCCCCCAGCGTTCCCCCTCAATACCCGCCCTCTTTCCCTAGCCTGGGCTCTGTAGGGGTGCACTGGAGGCAGTTGTGTAACTTAGCGGAACAGCCTGCCACTGGATCCCGCTGCTCCCAGGAACAGGGGTTAGCCACGTGCTCTGAGATGGGTAACGTCCTGTACCCCCCCAGGTGCGTATGGGGGTCTGTCCGAGCACCTCTCGGCCTCCATCTCCCCCAGCTCCGTCTCCATTGCTGCTTCCC
Organism: Rafetus swinhoei; assembly: GCA_019425775.1. Taxonomy (NCBI): domain Eukaryota; kingdom Metazoa; phylum Chordata; order Testudines; family Trionychidae; genus Rafetus; species Rafetus swinhoei. The sequence goes on along the minus strand of CM033446.1, from coordinate 110,177 downwards.
ACTTCAACTCCATGGAGCTGCTGCCCCCCGAACTGCCTCCCCGGGTCCCCATTGATGAGGCAGTGGAGCGGCTGCAGAGTCCCTACCCCCAAGCCTGCTGCACACCCCCTTCCCTGACACTCCTGATGCCACAGGTACGGGCACGCCGCATGGGGGTGGTATGGGCGAGGCTGGCGGAGGCGGGCGGGCGGGTGGGGAGGCGAGGCTTGCGGCAGGCCGGTGGGAGGGGAAGGCAAGGCTCGCGGAGGGCTGGGAGGCTGGCGGAGGGCTGGTGGGTGGGAGGGGCGAGGCTGGCGGAGGGAGGGGGGAGGCGAGGCGCCACGTAAGAGGTGGAATTGGGCAGGTGCTGCAGGCGGCAGCGGGAGAACGGGGTGGTGGGAGTGTGGTTGCTGTGCTGGGGATACCACATTTGTAGGGAAGTGCGCTGGGCCGGAAGGGAGTGGTGGGGGTTGAGAGGAGCAGGTTGGGGTACAGCTGGGGAGCTGGGGGAAGGGGTTGGGGAACTGAGAGTGGAGTGGTTTTGGGGGAGGCGTTGGGGGCAGAGGGAGCGGGTTGAGGCGCCAGTAGGGAGAGGTTTGGGGTAGAGGGAAGGCGTTGGGGACAGAGGGGAGGGCTGGAGGGGCTGAGAGGCGGGTTGGGGCAGCACATGCTGGGAGTTGGGGAAGGAGGTCAGGGGCAGGGGAGCAGTTCAGGGGAGCAGAGGGGAGCGGGTCGGGAAGGTCAAGAGGAGTGGGTCAGGGGCAGGACATGCTGGGGAGGGGCAAGGGGCAAAGGGAGTGGTTCAGGGGCAGGACACGCTGGGGAAGGGGGTCAAGGGGGCAGAGGGGAGCAGTTCGGGGGCAGGACACGCTGGGGAAGGGGGTCAAGGGGCAGAGGAGCAGGTCGGGGGCAGGACACGCTGGGGAGCTGGGGAAAGGGGCCAAGGGGGCAGAGGGGAGCAGGTCGGGGGGCAGGACATGCTGGGGGTCTGGGGGAAGGGGCCGAGAGGGGAGCCGGGCGGCTTCCATGGCCAAGGCTGACCCCCGTGCTCTGCATCACCCCCTTCTCCCCTCAGGCTCATTCCTGTTCCAGGGGGAGCCAGACCCCGGGGGGGGGGACCCGAGCACCCCCTCTCGAGTATCCCTGGTTCCACGGCACCTTGTCCCGGCTCAAGGCCGCCCAGCTGGTCCTGGCCGGCGGCCCCAGCAGCCACGGTGTCTTCCTGGTGCGGCAGAGCGAGACGCGGCGCGGCGAGTACGTGCTGACCTTCAATTTCCAGGGCAAGGCCAAGGTAAGGTGCCAGCCTGCGGCTGCTCCCACAGCTGGGCCGGGTGCGAGGCCTGGGCTCACCTGCCTGTCCTGTCTCCTCCCCCCGCCAGCACCTGCGCCTCTCGCTGAACGAGGACGGGCAGTGCCGCGTGCAGCACCTCTGGTTCCAGACCATCTTCGACATGCTGGAGCACTTCCGCGTGCACCCCATCCCGCTGGAGTCGGGCGGCTCCAGCGACGTCACCCTGGTTAGCTACGTGGTGGCCTCGCAGCGGCTGCACGGTGAGAGGGGCCCAGCTCTGCCCCACGCGCACAGCTCATCCATACCTGGCTGGAGGAGGCGTGGCTGGAGGCTGCGCGGCGGTTCTGGGGGGGGGCGGGGAGGCTGGCTGGCCCCTCTCTGTCTCTCTGTCTGTCTGCGTGGTGCCATCCAGCTGACCCACTGCCGGGGCCTGGGCCGGGAGCTCAGCACAGCACCAGTGCGCTGGAGGGGGGGCCGGGGCCTGTGCCGGGAGCTCAGCACAGCGCCAGTGCACTGGGGGGGGCCCGGGGCCTGTCTGAGGCCGAGTCTATGGTGGTGCTTTCCAGTGTGACAGCTCCCGGCTGCTTCCCGTGGCGCCTCAGGAGAGCTCTCTCCCAGCACGCCTCCCACGGCCATGGGCTCTGCTGAAGCTGCTGCGTGTCCAGTGGGGTGGGGGAGAGAGGCAGGCGTGTCCAGTGGGGTGGGGGAGAGAGGCAGGTGTGTCCAGTGGGGTGGGGCGAGGCAGGCGTGTCCAGTGGGGTGGGGAGGGAGGAGAGGCAGGCGTGTCTGGGAGTGGCGGGCAGATAGGCAGGTGTGTTCGGGGTGGGGGAGGCAGCTGTGTCCAGTGGGGTGGAGGGAGGAGAGGCACGGGTCGGGGTGTGGTGCATGTCTTGCTCAGCGGGGCGGATGGGCACAGTGTCTGTGGGGCTCAGCGGCAGCTGGGGGCACAGTGTCTGTGGACCTCAGTGGTGGTGGGGGGGGCGCAGTGTCTGAGGCACAGTGGCGGTGGGGGTGCAGTGTGTGTGGGTCTCAGCACAGGTGGGGGTCACAGTGCATGTCCGGATCAGTGGCGGTGTGGGGCACAGTGTCTGTGGGGCTCAGTGCAGGTGGGGTCACAGTGCATGTCCGGCTCGGGGTGGTGGTGGGGGCTCAGTGGTGGCAGGGGCGCAATGTCTCTGGGGCTCAGCGTGGGTGGGGTGCACAGTGTCTGTGGGGCTCAGGCGGTGTGGTGGCACAGTGTCTGTGGGGTGCAGTGGGGGCTCAGTGTCTCGGGCTCAGTGTGGGTGGGGCGCAGTGTCTTGTGAGGGTCAGCACAGGTGGGGGCACAGTGTGGGGCTCAGGGGTGGTGGGGCGCAGTGTTTGTGGGGCTCAGCGCAGGTGGGGGTGTCACAGTGCATGTCCGGCTCAGGGGTGGTGGTGGGGCTCAGTGGTGGCGGGGACGCAATGTCTGTGGGGCTCAGGGGCGGTGGGGTGGCACAGTGTCTGTGGGGCTCAGGGGCGGTGGGGTGCAGTGTCTGTGGGGTGCAGGGGCGGTGGGGCGCAGTTTCTGTGGGGCTCAGCGCGGGTGGAGAGGGTCACAATGCAAGTCCGGCTCAGTGGCGGTGGGGCGGGGGCACAATGTCTATGGAGCTCAGTGCAGGTGTGGGGGCGCAGTGCATGTCTGGCTCAGGAGTGGTGGTGGGGGCTCAGTGGTGGCAGGGGCACAGTGTCTGTGGGGCTTGGGGCGGTGGGGGTGCGCAGTGTCTGTGGGGCTCAGGGGCAGTGGGGCGCAGTGTCTGTGGAGCGCAGTGCATGTCTGGCTCAGGGGCGGTGGGGCTAAGTGGTGGCGGGGCCCAATGTCTCTGGGGCTCAGCGGGTGGGGGCACAGTGTGGGGCTCAGGGGCGGTGGGGGGCAGTGTCTGTGGGGCTCAGCTGGGGCTGGAGGGGTTACACCTGTTGGGGGAGGTGGGCATCCAAGCCCTCTCTGGCAGTTGTCCTGTCCCGTGTCTGTCCGTCCATGCTGTGTCTGTCCCCCAGGCCAGGCGGCTGTCCCGTCTGTCCCCCACGTCCGTCTGTCTGTCCCCGTATCTGACGGGCGTCTCTGTCTCCCCCGTACCCCCCTGCAGGCAGGGACAGGGCGGGCAGCCGAGCCGCCGCCTGTGAGCCGACCCAGCGCAGCCCTGACTCGCCCGGCCTGGTCTCCATCGGCGCGAATGACTGTTTGTAAGTGGCTCCGGGGGAGTGAGTGTGTCTGTGCCGTGGCCCATCACGCCATCCATGGGGGGGCGGGCCGCCTGCGGGCCTGGCCCTGCTCGGGGGGCGTCACCCTGCCACTGCTGGGGGCAGAGGCTGGGGTTTGCCACGGCGCCAGGTAACACCGGATCCCCTCTGTCTCTTTGTCTCCACAGAGCCGAGCACCTCCCGTAGCCTGCCCTCCCCACCCCCCTCCTGGCACGCAGCTCCGGAGGGGGGGGGCCCACAGCCCCCCTGGCTCGTGCCCGATGCTCCTGCCCCCGGCGGCCCCTCCCGGCCGGAGGAGGAGGAGGAGGAAGAGGAGGTGGGGGGGGGCAGCACAGGGGATCCAGAGGACGGGCCCACGGGGAGGGTCCTGCAGCTCCAGGCTGAGGAGCCAGACAGGGGCACGGGACATGCCCGGGCCGTCAGCAACCAGTACTCCTTTGTCTGAGACCCCCGAGGGTGAACAACCCCCCCGAGCGCCCCAGGGCCTGCGGCATGGGATCCCAGCCCCCAGGATCCCCAGCCCCCACGGGATCCTGAGCGCCTCCGGGCCCCCGAGTGCCCCGGGCCCACTGCACAGGATCCCCAGCCCCGCCGCACGGGATCCCCAGCCCCCCCCACGGGATCCCCACCCCCCGAGCGCCCCAGGGCCTGCGGCACGGGATCCCCAGCCCCCTGAGTGCCCCAGAGCCCACGACACGGGATCCCCAGCCCCCGAGCGCCTCTGGGCCCGCCGCACGGGATCCCCAGCCCCCGAGCGCCTCTGGGCCCGCCGCACGGGATCCCCAGCCCCCGAGCGCCCCAGGCCCTGTGGTACGGGATCCCCATCCCACCACACGGGATCCCCAGCCCCCCGAGCGCCCCAGGGCCCACGGCACGGGATCCCCAGCCCCCCACACAAGATCCCCAGCCCCCCGAGCACCCCAGGGCCTGCGGCACGGGATCCCCAGCCCCCTGAGTGCCCCAGAGCCCACGACACGGGATCCCCTGCCCCCCCCACGGGATCCCCACCCCGAGCGCCTCTGGGCCCGCCGCACGGGATCCCCAGCCCCCGAGCGCCCCAGGCCCCGCCACACGGGATCCCCACCCCCGAGTGCCCCAGGGCCTGCAGCATGGGATCCCCAGCCCCCTGAGTGCCCCAGAGTCCACGACACGGGATCCCCAGCCCCCAGGATCCCCAGCCCCCCGAGCGCCCCAGAGCCCGCGACACAGGATCCCCAGGGCCCACGGGAGGAGGCCAGCTCCCTTGCTCTCAGTTTTCCAACCCCAACTTTGTGTGGTGATTAAGCCTCCCCCTGCCCCCAGCCTGGCCTTGAGGTCCAGAGCCCAGTAGGGCCTGAAGGTACGTTGCCCCACTGGGAGAGGGGCTGGCACTGACACTACAGGGCAGGGCTCCTGAGGCCCTCGGCGGCTCGTCCCTGCCCCATGGCTCCGCAGGCTGCCACTGAATGTACCGAGTTTCCGAATGTATCCTCATGCATCCCCCAGAGTGACCTTCTGGCCCCTCTGCTCCCACCCCACAGCAGCATATTTATAGCCTCCCGGAGCCAGTGCATGGCTGCGGGCCAGGCCCCGGACCCACGTCTGACTGGCAGCACCTTATGGACCCCCGTCGATTAAAGAAAAGATGTTCTGTCTGTCTGTCCCCTCTGTGCCCCGCCCCACCCCCGTGCGCTGCCCCATCTGCTCTCGCCGCCAGCAGAGCCCTTCTGCCCATTTCTCTCTACGGTGCGCCCTGGCCCTGGCCTGGGCCTGCCCGGCTCCCCTGGCCTTTGTACGGAGGAAAGCAACGCTCATCTGTGGGGCCGGGGCTCCATCTCCTCTGTGCCTGGGGACTGGAACGCCACCCGCCCCACGGGCCTGGCCCCGGCGGAGGAGCCTAAAGGGACATCCCAGGCACCCTCGTGGCAGCAGGGCTCTGTGGCCTATACACCTCCAGGGCAGAGGCCCCATCACATGGCCAGTGGGGGGCCAGGTAGACATGGCGGCAGCACGGGCAGGGGGGAGCCCCCAATCCCTGGCCGGAGCCCTGGCCTTCCCCTCCCGCTTGGCACCACAGCCTGGCTGGCAGCCGGATGACAAGGGCAACGCAAGCTGGCGGGCTGACCCCTGCCTGGCCAGAGAGGGGCTGATGGGGTCCCCCCAGGAGCCTGCTCTGAGTCCAGTTAAAAAGGGCCTGGCCTGCCGGAGCTGAGTCAACCACCAGGGGGCGCTGCAGGTCTCTGGTTTCATGGGGAGCCCCATGCCCAGCTGCTCCACCTCTCTGCCCCCCCACCCCCTGGAGGGGAGTTTGGGAGCCAGGAGCAGATAAACCAGCATCCTGGCAGATTGGAGATTAGAATCCGGGTTAGAAGGGGCAGGGGTTGGGGGGCAGGAGTGAGGGGGTGGGAATGGGGGCACCAGGGTGGGGGTCACCAGTGGGGGCACCAGCAGGGCTGGCAGGGGCAGGGGTGGGAGTGGGGCACTGGCAGGCCAGGGCTGGCAGGGGCGGGGCAGGAGTGGGGTACCAGCAGGGCAGGGCTGGAAGGGGGTCGAGCAGCATTAGCAGAGCTTGTGGAGCCCTTGCTGGGCTCCTATAGCACAGACGCCAGCTGCCCTTGTTCTCTGGGCCTGTGGCTGGAGGAGGGAAGGGGGGAGCAGGGGCTGGGCCCAGGTGTCTGGGGGGAGACAGTGAAGGCAGCTGGAGCTGTGGGGCTGGGCTGGGTGTCCTGTGAGGCCCCCTTTGCCTTGCCCGGGCCAGTGCCAGTAGGCTGGCCCAGGGCTCACCGGTCCTGTTCCCCTGGGCCAGGTGCAGATTGCTGGGGCCCTGGGCTCAGTCCCCCCCTCCCGCCCATGGTTGCCCCGGGGGACTGCTGGGGAGCCTGAGCCAAAGCCCCTGGGCCCTCTGGCAGGGTGTGTGGGGCAGCTGGCTCCCACCCCTCCCCGGTGGGTGCGCGGCTGCGCTGTGCTTGTTCCCAGCAGCCCCTGGCCGGCGGAGATGGACGGGGCCAGCTGGGCGGTGGCAGCAGCAGGGAGTCCTAGGACCGCGCTGAGGGAAGGGGGGGGCAGCCGGAGGTGGGGAACCGGCCTACTTAGCCAGCCCCCGGTTCCTGCCTCTGTGGCACAGGGGCCCCTGGCCTCATGAGGCCCGAATGCAGTGTGTGGCCCCTCTGAGAGGCTTGGCCCCCAGAGAACCTCCTGCAGGGGGCCCAGCAGGGCTGAGCTGAGCATTCAGCGTGAACGATGGCCACTGATCCGCCTTGGCCCAGACGCTGGACCCCTAGAGGGCGCGGGGATGGCGCTTGGATTGTCTCCCCAGGAAAAGGGACCCTGGTGAAAATGGCCCTGTCCCATGGGCCAGTGACACGGACCCAGAGCCCGCTCCACGTACGTGTCTTGCCGTAGTATCTCGGGGCTGCAGGCCTGGGGCAGGAGCTGGGCGCCCGGTGCCGGACAAATACAGCAGCTGCTTGGGGTGGGTTTGAAAGCAAAGAAACGTCTTGAGCAATGAGGTGAGTTTCTGGCCTCTCTCTCGTGGACCCCTCCCCAAGAGCATATGGACCCGCCTGCTGCGGGGCCTGCAGGCGGCCTCACTCTTCCTCTGGGCTGGAGCGAGGGAGCCACTTGCAAGCCAGGAGCCTTGCCAGCGGGCACAGTGCGCAGGCTGCCCCTGCCCCTGCCAGGCTCCAAAGGGTGGGGCTGTGCCTGAGGGATGCCACGGGTGCTGGTGCCCAGCGGGATGAGCGTGGGGGCATGGAGCCTGCGCGTTGGGGTGACACGGGGCTGCTGGCCCTGTGACAGTTCCTGGACTCTTCACGGCTGGCAGCAGGGCATTGGGAAGGAGCTCCCCACCCTGGCAGCTGGGGGGCTGCCCCTCCCACCCTCCTTCCCTCCAGCCAGGCTGAGGCTAGAAGGCTCCTGGGGTTTGCTTCTGGTCCTGGGCGTAGCCACTGCGGGAAGCCCTGGGCCTTGTGGGACCCACTGGCTCAGCATGGCCTGGGCAGGAGCACTCTGCGGAGCCAGGCGGCGCCAGGGCTGCGGCTCTCACACGGCTCTGCTGGCACGTGGTGCCCCAGCACTGCTGGGTAACTCATGCTCACACCCGTAGTCCTGCGCTGTGGGGGCAGAGTGAGGGAACCGGGCCCATGACAGCTCTGTGGGGCTGCTGCGTGGCACAGGAGATGAGAAGGCGGGGGGGAGGTTGGTTCAGGGCTGGCATAGCCCAGAGGACAGTACATGAGTAGCTGGCAGCCCAGTGATGCCAAGGAGGTGCCCAAGCATTATTGGGGGCTCAGCAGCCTGGTACCCTGAGAACCATCACAGGCCACGGGGCTCACAGGGGCCGGTGCCCCCACTCACAGGCCACGGGGCTCACGGGGGCCGGTGCCCCCACTCACAGGTCATGGCGCTCACGGGGGCCGGTGCCCCCACTCACAGGTCATGGCGCTCACGGGGGCCGGTGCCCCCACTCACAGGCCACGGGGCTCACAGGGACCGATGCCCCCACTCACAGGCCACGGGGCTCACAGGGACCGGTGCCCCCACTCACAGGCCACGGGGCTCACAGGGACCGGTGCCCCCACTCACAGGCCACGGGGCTCACAGGGACCGGTGCCCCCACTCACAGGCCCACGGGGCTCACAGGGACCGGTGCCCCCACTCACAGGCCACAGTGCTCACGGGGACCGGTGCCCCCACTCACAGGCCACAGCACTCACGGGGGCTGGTGCCCCATACTCAGGCCACGGCGCTCACAGGGGCCGTGTCCTATAGGCAAGACATGGGCTGGACCTGGCTCTATGGCTGAGGCTGACCACATGGGGTCCCAGCAGAGAGGCAGGGCTGGGCCCATGTGACATGGAACGAGGGTGGGGTGATGCCCGGGGCCATTCCCAGGAGCATGGGGAGGGGTTGGAGGTATCATGGCCTGGGGGGTCATCCCACGGGGCAGAACCAGGGGCTGCTCCCCAGGGCAGTGCTGGTGGCTTCGGCGGCATCCCTAATCCAGGGGCAGCAGCTGCTCCCTCTCCCCGGGCTGGGCTGTTTATTTTCAGCGCACGGAGCCCGCGGGTCCCTTATAGGGTATCAGAGCAGCCGGCAGCTCCTTGAAGACGAATTGGGAGGGGAGGACCCAAGGTCCCTTAGCAGCCCCTGCTGTCACCCTTGTGCCAGGCACAGCACCAGTGATACTGACACACTGCTCACAGGCACCAGCAGTGCCAGCCTCACCGTGTGTGAACTCACTAGTGACATGGACATGCTGCTCACAGGCACCAGCAGCGCCAGCCTCACCCTGTGAACTCACTAGTGACATGGACATGCTGCTCACAGGCACCAGCAGTGCCAGCCCCACTGTGGGCGTGAACTCACTAGTGACATGGACATGTTCACTGGCACCAGCAGCGCCAACCCCACCATAGGTTTGAACTCACCAGTGACACAGACACACTGCTCACAGGCACCAGCAGTGCCAGCCCCACTGTGGGCGTGAACTCACTAGTGACATGGACATGCTCACGGACACCAGCAGCGCCAGCCCCACCGTGGGTGTGAACTCACTAGTGACACGGACATGGCAGGGGTGGGGGAACACAACATAGCCTCCTTTGCACCCTGCCAGGCCTGTCCTCAGGCACAGACACAATGGGGGAAGCCCACCCCCCCAACCTCAACATGCCCCCCATACATCCAGCCTCCCACGCTCCACCACATGCTCCTAGCCCCCCCCATGCTCTCAGCCCCTCCATGCTCCCAGCTCCCCATGCTCCCAGCTCCCCATGCTCTCACCCCCATGCTTCCAGCCCCACCATGCTCCCAGCCCCCCATGTGCCTAGTTCCCATGCTCCCAGCCCCCCATGCATCCAGCCCCATGCATCTAGTCCCTCCATGCTCCCAGCCCCCCACACCCAGTGCCCAAAGTATCTGCCCTCCCATCTACCTGCCCAATGCCCCCGAACTCACCTATGCACCCAGCCCCTGAGCACCTAGCTCCTCCATCCACCTCAATTCCTTGCTCCAATGCACCCACCCTAGTACACTCAGCTCCCCTTCCCCCCACATCGCCTCAGCCCCACACAATCACACGCCGGGCCCAGCTCCCCACTGCCCCCAGCAGGTGCTGGACCCTCACTCTGCGCCATGGAGCCTGCTCTTCCAGTGCCCTTCCCCCTCAGGGAATCCCCTGCTGTCCTCCCATGGGGGGGAGGCAAGGGACAGAGCAGGGCAGCTGCCAGTCTAAGAGTGAGAGCAAGTGTGGGGGAGCTGCCCCCCTGTTCAGCAGCCGGACGCCGGGGTCCCAGGGCGGCTCTGGGAGGGACTGGGCCCTAGACCTCTGTGGTCAGCCCCTTGCCTCAGTTTCCTCCTCCTCAGCCTTGCCCCCCCCAGCATTAGACACCCCACCCAGTTGTCTGCGCCTCTCTCCAGCTCTTGGCTCTGTCATTCCAGCTGCAGCGGCGGAGGGGGGGAGAGACCCCCGGCATCCAGAGGGCTTAGAGTTCCGTGCCAGCATGCGATAGACACAGCTGCAGGGATCTACCCCCCAGTCCTGCAGAGCTGGGGTCCTGAGCACGGCCCTGACACCTCCCGCCCTTCCCTGGGGTGCCCATACCCTGAACCCTGACACCCTGCACCATCCCCAGCTCCCCCCAGCCCTGCCCCTGGGGGCGCTGACGCGGCCAAACAGCAAAGGTTGTGCAGGTAACCGGAGCCGGGACAAGCGGCAGCTGCTGCTCTTATTACACCCTGCGCCCAGCCCTGGGGAGGGGCGTGCAGGCCTGCAGCTCAGGCTCTCTGCAGACTCTGGCAGCAGTGCGGCCTGGCTCCCATTAGCAGCTCCCCAGGCTCTGTGCAATCGGCCCACGCAGGCTTGACTCTGGAGCCCAGCCTGCCCCCCCTTCTCAATGAGGCCAGCGCTGGGCGCTGCTGTTTCTGGGCACACACAGAAGCCTCGCAGAGGTCCAGACGCAAGCGCCTCACTAGGGTGGCAGATTAAAGTTCCCGTCAACTCCTCTGCGAGCCAGGTGCCCAGGTTCTATCCGGGCTCTGGGCAGGGAGTGGGGTCTAGTGGTTAGAGCGGGGCTGGGACAACTGGGTTCTATCCGGGCTCTGGGCAGGGAGTGGGGTCTAGTGGTTAGAGCGGGGGGGGAGAGCTGGGACACCCAGGTTCTATCCGGGCTCTGGGCAGGGAGTGGGATCTAGTGGTTAGAGCGGGGGGGAGAGCTGGGACACCCAGGTTCTATCCGGGCTCTGGGCAGGGAGTGGGGTCTAGTGGTTAGAGTGGGGCTGGGACAACTGGGTTCTATCCAGGCTCTGGGCAGGGAGTGGGGTCTAGTGGTTAGAGCAGGGGGAGAGCTGGGACACCCAGGTTCTATCCGGGCTCTGGGCAGGGAGTGGGATCTAGTGGTTAGAGCGGGGGGGAGAGCTGGGACACCCAGGTTCTATCCGGGCTCTGGGCAGGGAGTGGGGTCTAGTGGTTAGAGTGGGGCTGGGACAACTGGGTTCTATCCAGGCTCTGGGCAGGGAGTGGGGTCTAGTGGTTAGAGCAGAGCTGGGACACCCAGGTTCTATCCAGGCTCTGGGCAGGAGTGGGGTCTAGTGGTTAGAGCGGGGAGAGCTGGGACACCCAGGTTCTATCCGGGCTCTGGGCAGGGAGTGGGATCTAGTGGTTAGAGCGGGGGGGAGAGCTGGGACACCCAGGTTCTATCCGGGCTCTGGGCAGGGAGTGGGGTCTAGTGGTTAGAGTGGGGCTGGGACAACTGGGTTCTATCCAGGCTCTGGGCAGGGAGTGGGGTCTAGTGGTTAGAGCGGGGGAGCTGGGACACCCAGGTTCTATCCGGGCTCTGGGCAGGAGTGGGATCTAGTGGTTAGAGCGGGGAGAGCTGGGACACCCAGGTTCTATCCGGGCTCTGGGCAGGGAGTGGGGTCTAGTGGTTAGAGTGGGGCTGGGACAACTGGGTTCTATCCAGGCTCTGGGCAGGGAGTGGGGTCTAGTGGTTAGAGCGGGGAGGGGGAGAGCTGGGACACCCAGGTTCTATCTGGGCTCTGGGCAGGGAGTGGGGTCTGGTGGTTAGAGCGGGGGGGGGGAGGGGAAGAGCTGGGACACCCAGGTTCTATCCGGGCTCTGGGCAGGGAGTGGGGTCTGGTGGTTAGAGTGGGGAGGGGGGGAAGCTGGGACACCCAGGTTCTATCTGGGCAGGGGATGAGGCCTGCAGCAGCTGAACGGCCCCTGCCAATGAGGACACAGGTCTGTGGTGGGAATAGGCCACCCCAGCCCTCCTGGAGTAGAAGCTGTAAATTAACTTTCCTGCCAACACTCCATCAATCAGGCTCCATCATCGCTCTCCCGCACGCTGGGGTCAGGCAGAGCCCCGGCTGGGATTGCAGCTCAGCGTGGCTGGGGGCAATCAGGGCTGGGATCCACAATGGGGTCGTGTGTCTCACTGGCTGCCCAGGCATCAGGTTGCTGCTGGCAAAGGCCCACGGGGGCCCCAGGAACATCCCTCAAAACCGCCCCCCAGGGGCTGAGAACAGCACCATTAACAACCAGGGAGCCCACTGATCAGACCCAGCTTGTGCCCTCGTTCCTGCTGCCAGGTCCCATCCCCACTGTTTATATGGCAGCTCCACAGAGGGGGCACAGCTAGCTATGGATCGTGTTTCTGCTGCTGGCTGCCCCCCACCAGCCTCCTCCACTGAGCCTCCAGCTCTTGTCCCCAGGCCCCTTCTCTCCACCCCATCCCCTCATGCCCTGCTCTGCCCCACCCTCTGCCATCTGCCCTGGTTCCCACCCCATCTCCCTGCACATCCATACCCTCTTCTGCCCCTCCACCACCTGCTCCCCCTCCTCCCGTCGTGCCAGACCCTAACAGTGGAGGGGAGATGCAACGTGCCCAGAAGCCAGGGCCCCAGCCTCACCCAGCAGGACCAGAGTGACTGGCCCCCAGCATGGCCTGAGTGAAAAGTCTCTCGCGAGATGGGCCAGAAATAGTGTTTGCCTGGGTCCAGCCATGGCCGGCTTGGTGCCGGAGGGAGTGGGGAGAGCCACCGACAGACTGAAAATCCCTCTCATCAGGGACTCAGTCCCCAATTATCATGCTCAAAGTCGGCCACAGGACTCCTGGCTCTTCGCTTCAGGAGGGTACCCCCTGGCTCACACCTCCCTCAGCCCTGCAAGTGACAGCCCTTCCCTTGGATGGGTCGATCTAGACCGGTCGCTGGCTGGTGCTGTGGGCCCGGCTCATTGGGTAGGGGGAGGCGTGTGCGGGGATCCAGGCAGACAGTGGGGAAGGGGGTGGATCTAGCTGGGGTGGCTGGTGCTGTGGGTGGGGAGGCATGTGCGGATCCAGGCAGACAGCGGGGCGTGGATCTAGTTGGGGCTGGCTGGTGCTGTGGGTGGGGAGGCATGTGCAGGGATCCAGGCAGACAGCGGGGAATCTAGTTGGGGCTGGCTGGGTGCTGTGGGTGGGGAGGCATGTGCAGGGATCCAGGCAGACAGCGGGGCGTGGATCTAGTTGGGGCTGGCTGGTGCTGCTGTGGGTGGGGAGGCATGTGCAGGGATCCAGGCAGACAGCGGGGGATCTAGTTGGGGCTGGCTGGTTCTGTGGGTGGGGGAGGCATGTGCAGGGATCCAGGCAGACAGCGGGGCGTGGATCTAGTTGGGGCTGGCTGGTGCTGTGGGTGGGGAGGCATGTGCAGGGATCCAGGCAGACAGCGGGGGCGGTGGATCTAGCTGGGGCTGGCTGGTGCTGTGGGTGGGGAGGCATGTGCGGGATCCAGGCAGACAGCGGGGCGTGGATCTAGTTGGGGCTGGCTGGTGCTGTGGGTGGGGAGGCATGTGCAGGGATCCAGGCAGACAGCGGGGAAATCTGGTTGGGGGCTGGCTGGTGCTGTGGGTGGGGAGGCATGTGCAGGGATCCAGGCAGACAGCGGGGCGTGGATCTAGTTGGGGCTGGCTGGTGCTGTGGGTGGGGAGGCATGTGCAGGGATCCAGGCAGACAGCGGGGATCTAGTTGGGGCTGGCTGGTTCTGTGGGTGGGGAGGCGTGCAGGGATCCAGGCAGACAGCGGGGGCGTGGATCTAGTTGGGGCTGGCTGGTGCTGTGGGTGGGGAGGCATGTGCGGGGATCCAGGCAGACAGCGGGGGTGGATCTAGTTGGGGCTGGCTGGTTCTGTGGGTGGGGAGGCATGTGCAGGGATCCAGGCAGACAGCGGGGTGGCTCTAGTTGGGGGCTGGCTGGTGCTGTGGGTGGGGAGGCATGTGCAGGGATCCAGGCAGACAGTGGGGCGTGGATCTAGTTGGGGCTGGCTGGTGCTGTGGGTGGGGAGGCATGTGCAGGGATCCAGGCAGACAGCGGGGTGATCTAGCTGGGGGCTGGCTGGTGCTGTGGGTGGGGAGGCATGTGCAGGGATCCAGGCAGACAGAGGGGTGGCTCTAGTTGGGGGCTGGCTGGTGCTGTGGGTGGGGGAGGCATGTGCAGGGATCCAGGCAGACAGCGGGGTGATCTAGCTGGGGCTGGCTGGTGCTGTGGGTGGGGAGGCATGTGCAGGGATCCAGGCAGACAGCGGGGGTGGATCTAGCTGGGGCTGGCTGGTGCTGTGGGTGGGGAGGCATGTGATCCAGGCAGACAGCGGGGGCGTGGATCTAGTTGGAGGCTGGCTGGTGCTGTGGGTGGGGAGGCATGTGCGGGGATCCAGGCAGACAGCGGGGTGGATCTAGTTGGGGCTGGCTGGTTCTGTGGGTGGGGAGGCATGTGCAGGGATCCAGGCAGACAGCGGGGCGTGGATCTAGTTGGGGCTGGCTGGTGCTGTGGGTGGGGGGAGGCATGTGCAGGGATCCATGCAGACAGCGGGGGTGGATCTAGTTGGGGCTGGCTGGTTCTGTGGGTGGGGAGGCATGTGCAGGGATCCAGGCAGACAGCGGGGGCGTGGATCTAGTTGGGGCTGGCTGGTTCTGTGGGTGGGGAGGCATGTGCAGGGATCCAGGCAGACAGCGGGGTGGATCTAGTTGGGGCTGGCTGGTTCTGTGGGTGGGGAGGCATGTGCAGGGATCCAGGCAGACAGCGGGGTGGATCTAGTTGGGGCTGGCTGGTTCTGTGGGTGGGGAGGCATGTGCAGGGATCCAGGCAGACAGCGGGGCGTGGATCTAGTTGGGGGCTGGTTCTGTGGGTGGGGAGGCATGTGCAGGGATCCAGGCAGACAGCGGGGTGGATCTAGCTGGGGCTGGCTGGTGCTGTGGGTGGGGAGGCATGTGCAGGGAATCCAGGCAGACAGCGGGGTGGATCTAGTTGGAGGCTGGCTGGTGCTGTGGGTGGGGAGGCATGTGCGGGATCCAGGCAGACAGCGGGGTGGATCTAGTTGGGGCTGGCTGGTTCTGTGGGTGGGGAGGCATGTGCAGGGATCCAGGCAGACAGCGGGGGCGTGGATCTAGTTGGGGCTGGCTGGTGCTGTGGGTGGGGGAGGCATGTGCGGGATCCAGGCAGACAGCGGGGTGGATCTAGTTGGGGGCTGGCTGGTTCTGTAGGTGGGGAGGCATGTGCAGGATCCAGGCAGACAGCGGGGGCGTGGATCTAGTTGGGGCTGGCTGGTGCTGTGGGTGCGGGAGGCATGTGCAGGGATCCAGGCAGACAGCGGGGGGGGGGGGGTGATCTAGCTGGGGGGCTGGCTGGTGCTGTGGGCCCGGCTCACTGGGTGGGGGATCCCAGCAGACAGCGGACGGGTTTAGCTAGTGCCAGGTCTCAGCTGGCGGGAGGTGTGGGGGGGAACGGGGACCTGGACGAGTCCCGGGGTGAGGGTGAGTGAACGTGAGTGAGATGAGCCCAGAGCTGCCCGTGTCCCTTATGGCCAAGTGACAGAAATAACCCGCCCGGAGCCAAGGAGCAGGACGGGGGATGTTTCTTGCAAGGAGCTGGCGGACGTTGAGTGACATCTCGGTGTGCAGCCGCCTGAGCCGCTCTTCTAAGTCACCTCACAGCCTTCCTCCGGCTGCCTCAAGTCAGCAAAAATACCTCCCTGTGCAGAATGCCATATGTGTGCCGGCGCCTGCCGTGATGTCAGGGGAGCTGCCCAATGGGAGCACAGGGACGGGGCCCGGGAGTCTGCCCTGCGGGCTCCCTCATAAGGACCAGGGCCGGCCCCGGCCCCACTGAGGCAGTGTCTAGCGGGCCGGGTTGTGCGGGCTCCCTGTGGGATACAGGCGGCGAGGAGGGCCATGCTTTGCTAAGAGCCAGGGACACGAGGTGGGAGGCGCTGAGACAGCGACTGAGCAGTGGGGTCGTGAGGCGCTGCGGGAGGCCGAGCCCAGAGGGACGGGGCGCACAGCGCAGGGGGTGCAGCCATGGAGAATGCCCACGCAAAGACCGTGGAGGAGTGCCTGGCCTACTTTGGCGTGAGCGAGCACAGCGGCCTGACGCCCGAGCAAGTGAAGAAGAACCTGGACAACTACGGCCCCAATGGTACGTGTGGGCAGCACCCCATCCCCTGCCCCAGCTGCGAGAGGGGAGTGAGAAAGGGGGAGGGTGGAGAGGGAGGCAGAGAGGTTCCTTGTATTGGGGGATGGGGGCGCTGGGGCAGGTGGAGGGAGGGACTGGCCCAGGTGTCCGCAGGTGCCTGGGGCTGGCTGGACACACCGTGGCAGGGATGGAATGGAAGACACAGAGAGGCTGGCAGAAGCTGCCGGGCCTTGGGAAGGACGTAGCAGAATGAGGAGAACCAGGTGCCAGGCAGGACTCAGCAGGGCTCCTGGAGCTGTCTACTGCAGCCCGAGGAGCCATGTATAGACTAGGAGAGCCGCACATGGATCAGTGAAGCTTCATATAGGCCCAGGGAGTTTTGTATGTACTGGGGGGCTGCATATAGGCCCAGAGAGCTGCGTATAGACCAGGGCCGCATATCCCCAGGGAGCTGCATATAGACCAGGGGAACTGTGTATAGACCAAAGGAGCCACGTATAGGATGGAGGAGCCACATATTGCAGCCTGGGGAGCCGTGTATGGACCAAGAGAGCCGCTTTTAGGCCTGGGTAGCACATATAGACCAGAGGAACAGCCTCTAGGCCAGGGAAGTTGCATGTAGACCAGGGGAGCTACATATCACAGCCCATGGAGCCTCCTATAGACCAAGGGGAGCGGCATGTAGACCAGGGGAGTGGTGTATATCAGCCTGGGTGCTGCGTATAGACCAGAGGAGCCATGTGTAGGCCGGGGAGCAGCGTGTAGACCAGAGGAGCGGCGTATCTCAGCCTGGGTGCTGCATATAGACCAGAGGAGCCGTGTGTAGGCTGGGGAGCGGCATATAGACCAGGGGAGTGGCGGATCTCAGCCTGGGTGCTGCGTATAGACCAGAGGAGCTGTGTGTAGGCTGGGGAGCGGCGTATAGACCAGGAGAGTGGCGTATCTCAGCCTGGGTGCTGCATATAGACCAGAGGAGCCGTGTGTAGGCTGGGGAGCGGCATATAGACCAGGGGAGTGGCGTATCTCAGCCTGGGTGCTGCGTATAGACCAGAGGAGCCATGTGTAGACCAGCGGAGTGGCGTGTAGACCCAAGGAGCGGCGTATCTCAGCCTGGGGTGCTGCATATAGACCAGGGAGTGGCGAATCTCAGCCTAGGGCGCTGCGTATAGACCAGGGGAGCCGTGTGTAGGCCGGGGGAGCGGCGTGTAGACCAGGGGAGTGGCGTATCTCAACCTGGGTGCTGCATATAGACCAGAGGAGCCATGTGTAGACCAGCGGAGCATCGTGTAGACCCAGGGAGCAGCGTATCTCAGCCTGGGGTGCTGCATATAGACCAGGGGAGTGGCGTATAGACCCGGGGAGCAGCGTATCGCAGCCTGGGGTGCTGCGTATAGACCGGGGAGTGGCGTATAGCCCCGGGGAGCAGCGTATCTCAGCCTGGGGTGCTGCGTATAGACCAGGGGAGCCATGTGTAGGCCGGGGGAGCGGCGTACTGGAGCCAGGATGGGAGCCTATCTAACCAAAGATGCAGACACAGGCAAGGCCCAGCCATCCTGGGGACGAGGCAGCTGCTCCTTGGCTAAGAATAACCTGCCTGTAATTCCCTCTGGAACGGATTAGACACCAGAGCTGCCATGTGGGATGGGGGGCATCCTTCCCTCTGCTGGTAGCAGAAGCCCAGGGCCTGGCACAGGGTTGATGGGGAGTCGTTAATGCCGGTCGGCGGGAATGGCCTGTGCCGGGCCAGGATGTGTGGGAGGAAGTGACGGGTGGCACAAACCTACCTGCAGTGCGGGGTCCCTCCTAGCCCCCCCCGTCCTTCCCTTGCCTGCTGGGTTTGGCGCTTGGGCACATGAGTACCGGAATGTGAACGGGTACATGTGAGCCAGGGCACAGACATGGGTGTCTCTGGGCATGTGCACATATGTGTCAGGCATGTCAATGTGTGTGCGTTCACAGGTGTGTTTGTGTGTGTGCAGGTGGATTTGTATGTATGCGAGGGAGGTGTTTATGTGTGGGGGATGTGTGTTTGTGTGTGTGTGTGGGCATGTTCTCGTGTGTGCAGGTTTGTTTGTGTGTCTGCGTGGGGGGTTGTGTGTTTGTGTGAGTGTGTTTGTGTGTGGGCATGTTCACATGTGTACAGGTTTTTGTGTGTGGGGTGCTTGTGGGTATGTGCGTTTGTGTGTGCGGGTGTGTTTGTGTTTGCGTGTGGGTGTGTTTGTGGGGGGGGTGTCTGTGTGCGTGCGGCAGTGTGTTTGTGTGGGTGGGTGTGTTTATTTGTGTGCCGGTGTGTTTGGGTGTTTGCAGGTATGATTGTGTGTGTGTGTGCCGGTGTGTTTCTGTGAGTGCGGGTGTGTTTGTGTGCGGGTGTGTGTGTGTGTTTATGCTTGTGCTTGTGTGTGTGTGTGTGTGCGAGTGTGTGCTAGGGTATTTATGTGGGTGTGTGCGTGCGTGTATGTGCGGGGGTGTTTGTGTGGATGTGTTTGTGCTTGTGGGTGTGTGCTTGTGTGTGTGTGCAGGTGTGTTTGTGCGTGTAGGTGTGTGTGGGCGCGTTCACATGTGTGCAGGTGTGTCCATGGTGTGTGAGGGTATGTTTCCATGTGAGGGCACATGTGCACCTCATTCTATGCGTGTCTGCGCAGCCCCAGCTAGGAAAACGCAGAGCTCGGTACAGCGTCTCGGCAGCCCCGCGCCCCTCAGTCCGCTCCAGATACATGTTGGGAGCCCCACGTTGCTTGCCGAGCCCCCTTCCCCTCCTCCGCTCAGCCCTGTGTGTGTCTCCCTGCAGCACCCATGCCCACCCGCAGGCTGCCCTGGGCCTGGCTTCAGCCCCAGTGCCCCACTCGGCCCTGGCCTGGGGTGCTGCCCCCAGGCAAATGGCTGCAGCCAGTGCTCCCACTTTGGGTGGCGTGTCCCCTCACGGCCCTGCCCAGCACGGCGCACGGGCCTGCCGGGGGTCTCCACTCGCGCCGCTGCTGCACTAATCAGCCTCTTCTTTTCCTTCCCTGCCGCCTCCACGGACAGAGCTCCCGGCCGAGGAAGGTGAGTCCGAGCCACGAGCGGCCCAAACAGAGCCACAGCAGCCACCGCCTGCACTCCTGCAGCCAGCCCCAGCCTCTCCCTAACTCAGCCCCTCTAGCCAGCCCCTGCTCGTAGAGCCCTGCCCCAGGGCCCACGGCCCCTCCACTAGCCCCCTGCCCCAGGGCCCACGGCCCCTCCTCTAGCCCCCTGCCCCCAGGGCCCACGGCCCTCCACTAGCCCCTGCCCCAGGCCCACGGCCCTCCACTAGCCCCAGGGCCCACGGCCTCCTCTAGCCCCTGCCCCAGGGCCCACGGCTCCTCCACTAGCCTCCTGCCCCAGGCCCACGGCCCTCCACTAGTCCCCTGCCCCAGGGCCCACAGCCCTCCACTAGCCCCTGCCCCAGGGCCCACAGCCCTCCACTAGCCTCCTGCCCCAGGGCCCACGGCCCTCCAGCTCCCTGCCCCAGGGCCCACGGCCTCCACTAGCCCCTGCCCCAGGGCCCACGGCCCTCCACTAGCTCCCTGCCCCAGGCCCACGGCCCTCCACTAGCCCCTGCCCCAGGGCCCACGGCCCTCCTCTAGCCCCCTGCCCCCAGGGCCCACTCCTCCACTAGCCTCCTGCCCCAGGGCCCACGGCCCCTCCACTAGTCCCCTGCCCCAGGGCCCACAGCCCCTCCACTAGCCCCCTGCCCCAGGGCCCACTGCCCCTCCACTAGCCTCCTGCCCCAGGGCCCACGGCCCCTCCACTAGCCCCCTGCCCCAGGGACCACAGCCCCTCCACTAGCCCCCAGGGCCCACGGCCCCTCCTCTAGCCCCCTGCCCCCAGGGCCCACGGCCTCTCCACTAGCCCCCTGCCCCAGGGCCCACGGCCCCTCCACTAGCCCCCAGGGCCCACGGCCCCTCCTCTAGTCCCCTGCCCCCAGGGCCCACGGCTCCTCCACTAGCCTCCTGCCCCAGGGCCCACGGCCCCTCCACTAGTCCCCTGCCCCAGGGCCCACAGCCCCTCCACTAGCCCCCTGCCCCAGGGCCCACAGCCCCTCCACTAGCCCCCTGCCCCAGGGCCCACTGCCCCTCCACTAGCCTCCTGCCCCAGGGCCCACAGCCCCTCCACTAGCCCCCTGCCCCAGGGCCCACTGCCCCTCCTCTAGCCCCCTGCCCCCAGAGCCCACGGCTCCTCCACTAGCCTCCTGCCCCAGGGCCCACGGCCCCTCCACTAGCCCCCTGCCCCAGGGCCCACAGCCCCTCCACTAGCCCCCAGGGCCCACGGCCCTCCTCTAGCCCCCTGCCCCAGGGCCCACGGCCCTCCACTAGCCCCTGCCCCAGGGCCCACGGCCCCTCCACTAGCCCCCAGGGCCCACGGCCCCTCCTCTAGCCCCCTGCCCCAGGGCCCACGGCTCCTCCACTAGCCTCCTGCCCCAGGGCCCACGGCCCCTCCACTAGCCTCCTGCCCCAGGGCCCACAGCCCCTCCACTAGCCCCCTGCCCCAGGGCCCACTGCCCCTCCACTAGTCCCCTGTCCCCAGGGCCCACAGCCCCTCCACTGGCCCCCTGCCCCAGGGCCCACGGCCCCTCCACTAGCCCCTGCCCCAGGGCCCACGGCCCTCCACTAGCCTCCCTGCCCCAGGGCCCACGGCCCTCCACTAGTCCCCTGTCCCCAGGGCCCACGGCCCTCCACTGCCCCCAGGGCCCACGGCCCCTCCTCAGCCCCTGCCCCAGGGCCCACGGCTCCTCCACTAGCCTCCTGCCCCAGGGCCCACGGCCCTCCACTAGTCCCCTGCCCCAGGGCCCACAGCCTCCACTAGCCCCTGCCCCAGGGCCCACAGCCCCTCCACTAGCTCCCTGCCCCAGGGCCCACTGCCCCTCCACTAGTCCCCTGTCCCCAGGGCCCACAGCCCCTCCACTAGCCCCCTGCCCCAGGGCCCACGGCCCCTCCACTAGCCCCCTGCCCCCAGGGCCCATGGCTCCTCCACTAGCCTCCTGCCCCAGGGCCCACAGCCCCTCCACTAGCCCCCAGGGCCCACGGCCCCTCCTCTAGCCCCCTGTCCCCAGGGCCCACGGCTCCTCCACTAGCCTCCTGCCCCAGGGCCCACGGCCCCTCCACTAGTCCCCTGTCCCCAGGGCCCACGGCCCTCCACTAGCCCCCTGCCCCAGGGCCCACGGCCCTCCACTAGCCCCCAGGCCCACGGCCTCCTCCACTCAGCCCCTGTCCCCAGGGCCCACGGCTCCTCCACTAGCCCCCAGGGCCCACGGCCCCTCCACTAGCCCCCTGCCCCTAGGGCCCCACGCCTCCTCCACTAGCCTCCTGCCCCAGGGCCCACAGCCCCTCCACTAGCCCCCTGTCCCTAGGGCCCACGGCCCCTCCACTAGCCCCCAGGGCCCACGGCTCCTCCACTAGCCCCTGCCCCAGGGCCCACTGCCCTCCACTAGCCCCCTGCCCCCAGGGCCCAGGCTCCTCCACTCAGCCCCCTGCCCCAGGGCCCACGGCCTCCAGTAGCCCCTGTTCCCAGGGCCCACGGCCCTCCACTGGCCCCTGCCCCAGGGCCCACGGCTCCTCCACTCAGCCCCTGCCCCAGGGCCCACGGCTCCTCCACTAGCCTCCTGCCCCCAGGGCCCACAGCCCCTCCACTAGCCCCCTGTCCCCAGGGCCCACAGCCCCTCCACTAGCCCCCTGCCCCCAGGGCCCACGGCTCCTCCACTAAGCCCCTGCCCCCAGGGCCCACGGCTCCTCCACTAGCCCCCTGCCCCCAGGGCCCACGGCTCCTCCACTAGCCCCCTGCCCCCAGGGCCCACGGCCCTCCACTAGCCCAGTGCCTCCCTCGCCCCATAGCTGACTCCCAGACTCAATGCCTGGCTGGATCAGGGTCTGAGCTCCATGCCCCTGGGACTTGCAGGGATTCGGGGGCTTCCATATCCTGACAGACCCTTCCATACCTGGGTGACTCCAGGACAGGCCTGGGGCGCCCATGCCTCAGTTTCCCTGTCTCTGCCCCCCCAACCCCCGCCAAGGAAAGTAGGGGTGGGACCCCTGGGGTGACCCTGATGCCCCTGACTCTGCCCATCTCCCCAGGAAAGTCCCTTTGGGAGCTGGTCGTAGAACAGTTTGAGGACCTGCTGGTGCGAATCCTGCTGCTGGCGGCCTGCATCTCCTTCGTGAGTCGGGGGTTGGGGGGCTGCATCTCTGTCGTGAGTGGGGGGGCTGGCGGGGCTGCATCTCTGTTGTGAGTGGGGTGAGTGGGGGCTGGGGGCTGCATCTCTGTCGTGAGTGGGGCTGGGGGCTGCATCTCTGTTGTGAGTGGGGTGAGTGGGGGGCTGCATCTCTGTCGTGAGTGGGGCCTGGGGGCTGCATCTCTGTTGAGTGGGGTGAGTGGGGCTGGGGCTGCATCTCCTTCGTGAGTGGGGTTGGGGGCTGCATCTCTGTTGTGAGTGGGAGGGCTGGGGGCTGCATCTCTGTTGTGAGTGGGGTGAGTGGGGGCTGGGGGCTGCATCTCTGTCGTGAGTGGGGCTGCATCTCTGCTGTGAGTGGGGCTGGGGGCTGCATCTCTGTTGTGAGTGGGGTGAGTGGGGGCTGGGGGCTGCATCTCTGTCGTGAGTGGGGGGCTGGGGGCTGCATCTCCGTGTGAGTGGGGGCTGGGGGCTGCATCTCTGTCGTGAGTGGGGGGCTGGGGGCTGCATCTCCGTTGTGAGTGGGGGCTGGGGGCTGCATCTCCTTCGTGAGTCGGGGCTGGGGGCTGCATCTCTGTCGTGAGTGGGGGCTGGGGGCTGCATCTCTGTTGTGAGTGGGGTGAGTGGGGGCTGGGGGCTGCATCCTTCATGGTTGGGGGCTGCATCTCTGTTGTGAGTGGGGCTGCATCTCCTTCGTGAGTCGGGGCTGGGGCTGCATCTCTGTTGTGAGTGGAGGGGCTGGGGGCTGCATCTCCGTTGTGAGTGGGGGGGCTGGGGATCTTGGGGGGCTGCATCTCTGTCATGGGTGACAGGGCTGGGGGACTGTGCCTCAGTTTCCCCCTGTGAGTGGGGATAGGTACTCCGGGGTGGGGGGAGTTTGGCTCACTCCTATGTACAAAGTACTGGGATGTGCCAGGGGACAGGTGTCCTTGGGGAAAGTCCGGGGGTCAGGGCCCGGCCCCGCTCCGTTGGGGCCGCATGCTGTGCCTCTTTGGCAGGGTGCTGGGGGCTCGGGGCCCTCAGGCCAGGAGGGGAGCAGGCTCTGGGAGTCGTCGTGTGTTGCCCTTCACCACGACCTTTCTGTGCAGAGCCCAGGCCCAGGCCCGCACGGAATTCAGTCTTGAAGGATTCGGTGTCGGCACTGAGGAGGCAGCGTTTCAAGTGTCAGCAGCTGGGCCAGGGCTGGGGCTGGGGGAAGGAGGGAGCCAGGGCTGGGGGGGGAGGATGGAGCCAGAGCTGGGGCTGGGGGAGAGGAGGAACCAGCACTGGGGCTGGGGAGGAGGAGCCGGGCTGGGGCTGGGGAGGAGGGGTCCGGGCTGGGGCGGGAGGAGGAGCCAGGGCTGGGGCTGGGGAGGGGAAGAGGAGCCAGGGCTGGGGCTGGGGCTGGGGAGGAGGGAGCCGGGCTGGGGCTGGGGGAGGAGGGAGCCAGGGCTGGGGCTGCGAGGAGGAGCCGGGCTGGGGCTGGGGGGAGGGGTCTGGCTGGGAGCGGAAGGAGGGAGCCAGGGCTGGAGCTGGGGCGGGAGGAGGGAGCCGAGCCAGGGCTGGGGCTGGGGAGGGGAGGGGAGCCGGGCTGGGGCTGGGGGAGGAGGGGTCGGGCTGGAGCTAGGGGCAGGAGGGAGCCGGAGCCAGGGCTGGGGCTGGGGAGGAGGAGGAGCCAGAGCCAGGGCTGGGGCTGGGGAGGGGGAGGAGGGAGCCGGGGCTGGGGCTGGCGGGAGGAGGAGCCGGGCTGGGGCTGGGGAGGAGGGAGCGGGCTGGGGCTGGGAGGAGGAGGGGGTCCGGGCTGGGGCGGGAGGAGCCAGGCTGGAGCTGGGGGCAGGAGGAGCCGGAGCCAGGGCTGGGGCTGAGAGGGGAGGAGGGAGCTGGGGCTGGCGGGAGGAGGAGGTGCGGGCTGGGGCGGGAGGAGGGAGCCAGGCTGGGGCTGGGGAGGAGGGGTCCGGGCTGGAGCTGGGGGCAGGAGGGAGCCGGAGCCAGGGCTGGGGCTGGGGAGGGGAGGAGGGAGCCAGAGCCAGAGCCAGGGCTGGGGCTGGGGAGGGGAGGAGGAGCCAGGGCCGGGCTGGGGGAGGAGGGGTCCGGGCTGGGGCGGGAGGAGGGGCCGGGCTGGGGCCGGAGAGGGGAGGGGAGAGGGGCCGGGCTGGGGGCGGAGGAGGGGCCGGGCCGGGCCGGGGCTGAGAGGGGAGGGGGAGCCGGGGCCGGGGCTGGGGGAGGAGGGGTCCGGGCTGGGGCGGAGGAGGGGGGGGGGCCGGGCCGGGGCCGAGAGGGGAGGGGAGCCGGGGCCGGGGCTGGGGGAGGAGGGGTTCGGGCTGGGGGAGGAGGGGCCGGGCCGGAGAGGGGGGAGGGGAGCCGGGGCCGGGGCTGGGGGAGGAGGAGGGTTCGGGCTGGGGCGGGAGGAGGGGGCCGGGCCGGGGCCGGAGGGGAGGGGGAGCCGGGGCCGGGGCTGGGGGAGGAGGGTTCTGGGCTGGGGGGAGGAGGGGCTGGGGCCGGAGAGGGGAGGGGAGCCGGGGCCGGGGCTGGGGGGAGGAGGGGTTCTGGGCTGGGGCGGGAGGAGGGGCCGGGCCGGGGCTGGGGAGGAGGGGTCCGGGCTGGGGTGGGAGGAGGGGGGGCCGGGGCCGGAGAGGGGAGGGGAGCCGGGGCCGGGGCTGGGGGAGGAGGGTTCGGGCTGGGGCGGGAGGAAGGGCCGGGGCCGGGGCCGGAGAGGAGGAGGGGGAGGCCGGGGCTGGGGGGAGGAGGGGCCGGGCCGGAGGAGGGGGGAGGCGGGGCCGGGGCTGGCGGAGAGGACAGAGGCCCAGCAGGCGGTGTGTGGCAGGTGTTAAGGACAGGAGACCCTGCCTGGGCAGGCAGTGGAGCGGGAGGAAACTCTCCTCCAGTTGATTCTTCCCCCAGGTCACGTGGCTCCTTCGGCCGTCCCCCCACCGCTGCTGGATCTTGCCACGTGCTGGAGGGGAGACAGCTGGGCCCGGCCCTTGCGTGAGTGCGAGCGCCTGCAAGCTGATCTGTATCTCGCTGGGCCGTGAATGAAACCTGAGCCGGCACAGTTGGGTCCAGCCCGGGCCAGGCCGCCCCGTCCCTCTTGTGTAACTGGGGGTGGGGAGTTCTGCAGCAGGGGCGGATGTGCACACACCCGCAGCTGCACTGCTGGGTGAGTGCGACGCTGGCCCTGCTTCCGCACAGCCATGCATTGTGCGGAGCGTGTGTCGGGGCAGGAGTGCTTTGCTCGGGGGGTGCATTGCTGGGGGGGCGGTCGGTGCAGCTAGCCGTGTGTACGCAGGGTGAGATCTGGCCGTCCCCGAGTCAGAGCGGCAGGAGGTGCCGGGGCAGTAAAGCTGCAGCTGGCCACGCTGCTTGTGACAGGCAGGGGATTGGCCAGCAAGGACGCTCCTTGGGGTCAGAGAGTTGGATGAGCATGTACGGGAGGGTAGGCAGGTAGATACAAGGGGTGTGGCCTTGAGTGTGGCACCATTGTGCCAGCGGCAAGCCCCTCCAGGTGTGGTACCACTCGGCACAGCCCCACATGGAGCCCACGCCCCGCTGGATTGCACGGATCTCCCAGAGCCACTCCAGTCACACAGGGAGGCCCCAGCCAGTTCCCTGAGCTCCCAGCCTTGCACTGCAGGGCTAGACCATTTCTTGGGCACTGCCACCGTTGATTGGGTCCCACGTTGTCACTGGAGCGAGGACACTCGGAGCCTGAGATGTAGTTCCTGTCCCTTTGCTCACCTGCAAACACAAACACTACAGTAGAGAACATGGATTGTACATGATTAGAATGTGGGGGTAGCTCTGGAGGAAGGGAAGGAAGTCTCTAGCTCTCTGGCCATGGAGTGGGAAAGGTGTGTGGCTCTCTGGCCATGATGGGGGAAGGTTGTAGCACTGTGGGTGTGTGCATCTCTGGAGGAAGGAAATGGGGGCTGTAGCTCTCTGGCTGTAGCATGGGAAGGGTGTAGTACTGTGGAGGAGTGGAAGGGAGCTGTGTGGCTCTCTGGCCAAGGGGTGGGAAAAGTGTAGCACTGTGGGTGTGTGTCACTCTGGAGGAGGGGAAGGAGGGATGTGGCTCTCTGGCCGTGGGGTGGGAGGGGTGTAGCAGTGTGTCACAGAGCGTGAGGGAGTCCCTGGGCCCTGCCCCCCAACCCGCAGCCAGAGGGGACTCTCAGGCGGCAGATAGAACAGAAGGTTCATTGGTTCCCAGGGACACAGCGTAGCCCAGACTTGTTGTTACAAGAACCAGGAGTAGTCAGTACAGCCCAGCTTGAGGACAGGGGCCTCTGCTCCGGCCCCCCCAAGCCAGCTAGGCTCCCCCCTCCCTAAGACAGCCAAAAAACTAACTCACATAACCAGCAACTGTTCACAACTAGGGTTACAAGGTATCCGGGATTGACCCGGACAGTCTGGTATTTTCACCTCCTGGCCGGTAAAAAAATTCAGAAAATACCAGACACCTAAAATGTCCGATATTTTCTGATTTTTTTTTCCTGCCAGGAGGCAAAAATACCGGACACCTGGCAATCTGACCACACTCTGCAACTGGGCTCAGCCCCTGTCTGCCCCCTTACCTGGTTCCGCAGGGAAGCTGTCTTCTGGCTTCAATCAAGAAAACAAGATGGCCGCCAGCAAAAAGCCTAAAGACTTTTCTTAAAGGTGCCATGCTGTTTTAATGCTGGTTTTTTTTTTTTTTTTGCTTATCTCTCGGGTCCTTTTTTTTTTTCTCAACAACTTTGGTCTCCCTCATTTTTTTTTCTCAACAGATTTTTTTTTACCCAGTGGGTTTTTTTGGGGGGGGGGGGTTCGGTATTTTTGGTTAAACCATCCCTACTCACAATCCCCCAGGCCGCCCCGCCTCCTGCTTTGTCCTGCTCCCAGGCCCAAGATGTTATCTGCTGTCCCCTGGCCCTCAGGCTGTGAAAGACTGAACATACTTCCCCAGTGAGTCGTGCCCAGCCTTCCCCTCCTCATGCAGATAGTGCTGCAGAGCCCAGGGAAACAGGCACACACACAGACACACACAGTCACTGCAGTGCAAGCACATGGCAGTAGAATCACATACTGTACCACAAAGCAAACAGAGTGAATACAAACCAGAGTTAACAAAGGGTCTACAAAAGTGAACACAGTCCCCCACTGGGTCACACACTGGGTGTGTGCAGCTCTGGAGGTGAGTATGGGGGCTGTGTCTTTCTGGCTGTGGGGTGGGAGGGGGGTGTAGCTCTGGAGGTGGGGAAGGGGGCTGTGGTGGGGTAGTAGGGGTGTAGCTCTGAGGTGTGTGTAGCTCTGGAGGAGGGGAAGAGGGCTGTGGCTCTCTGGCTGTGGGGTTGGAGGGGTATAGCTGTGGGGTGTGTGTAGCTCTGGAGGAGGGGAAGGGGGCTGTAACCAGAGGCAACATTTAATGGGGACCAGGGGCTGCAGTTGCCCTGTTTCCTCCCAGAGGAGGACACTTTCTCCTGCCTCCCCTCTAGCCAAGTGGGGCAGGGATGGGGGCAGGGCTTGTCTCCCTCTGCCCCCCATGCTGCTTGGGTGAAAGGGCTGCAGGGGAAAGCTGGGTCTCTTGTGCTGCCTGATGCGCCTGCCCGACCCTTGTGAAGTGTTCATGGCTCCAGGGCGCTCAGGTGCATCTGGGCCATGATCCGAGCCGGGTCTGGACTTGGCCGGAGCAGAACCACAGCAGCAAATGCAGACACGGTTGCCAGGTGTCCGGTTTTCTACCGGTCAGTCCAGCGTTTGCGCCCTCTGTCCAGTAGAAAAATTCAGACAATACCAGACACGTGCAATGTCCGGTATTTTCTGAATTCCCTGCTGGGCGCTGCATGGAAGCCTGGCGGGGGAGCAACTGGGAGGTGGGGAGCCTTGTGGTCACGTGCAAAAGCCGGGCGGGGCGGGGCGGGGCGGGGGCAGTGGGCGCGACTCCCAGCCACTCCCTCCGCCCGGCTTCTGCACACAACCAGAGGCTCCCAGCACCAATCGCAGCCCCGCCTCCCAGCTGGGAGCCTCTGGTTGTCTGCAGAAGCTGGGTGGGGGGAGCGGCTCCCAGCCCCGCCCCCGCCCGGCTTCTACTAGCAATGAGAGAGCGTGCCTGCCGGGGGCGCGGCCTGTTTGACTCCGGCTGTGGCTAGTGGCTGCACCCCTCCCCCCGCCAACTCTGCTTCCTGCCCCCCTTCCTTCAGCCCCCTCCTCCTGGCCAGCCCCCCGGCCAGCCCTGCAGGCCCCGCCCCCTTCTTTCCGGCCAGCCCCACGGCCCCTGCCCTCCTTCCTTCTGGCCAGCCCCGTCCCCCTCCTGGATGGTCCCTCCCCGCCCACGATCAAGTGTGTCCGGTATTTTTGGGGGGGGTCTACCTGGTAACCCTAGTTGCCAGATGGTTTAACCAAAAATACCAACACCCCTCTTCCCCCCCCCAAAAAAAAAAAAAACTCTGGGGAAAAAATTCTGGTGAGGAAAAAAAAAGGGGGGAGACCAAAGTTGTTGAGCAAAAAAAAAAAAAGCACCCCAAGAATTAAGGAAAAAATAAAACAGCATGGCCCCTTTAAGAAAAGTCTTTAGGCTTTTTGCCAGTGGCCATCTTGTTTCCTTGATCAGAGCCAGACAGCAGCTTCCCTGCGGAACCAGGTAAGGGGGGGCGGGCGGGCGGTCCTGGGGCCTGGTTGCTGAGGGTGGTAGGGTTGCCAGGTATCCAGTATTTTCACCTCCTGGCAGGGAAAAAAAGCCAGAAAATACCGGCCAGGAGGCGAAAATACTGGACTGTCCGGGTCAATACCGGACACCTGGCAACCCTGCCTGCAGAACATGACCGGGAGCGGCCAGCAGTGCCTGGGCAGCCTCCCTCTGCAAGGCCTGGCTCGGCCCCTTGCCAAGGACGCTCTTGGTTCTGCCGCCCGGTGCAGGGCTGGGGCTCGGCAGTGCCCGTCTCGGGCTCGCTGCACTGGGCGGGCGGGGAAGAAGCTCAGGCTATGGCTGCGGCTGGGCAGGAGGAGCAGGCCCCTGTGACGCCGGCAGACGCGGGGCTGCTCAGGCCGATGGGGGGGGGGGAAGGAGAAGAGGGGGGAACTGCTGCCCCAGGCGCGCCCTGCCCAGCTCAGCTTGGGGTGGGTCCGAGCAAGCGCAGCTGAGCTAAAGCGCAAGCCCCGGGGTCTTTCCCTGCGTCCAGAAATAGACACGAGTGGCGACCCCACCCCCATGGCTTCGAGTGCGCGGACCACTGGCCCAGGCTGTCCAGCTCTCCCATGCTGGGGGGTAGGGCAGCAGCCCAGAGCTAGCTCCACCTTGCCTGAGAGTCTGTCCTTTGGGGCAGGCAGCCAGGCAGGGCCCTCAGGCTGCTCCATACACAGGCTGCTTCTGCAGCAGGGGGCACTTGCTCCTGTTAATTCTGGGGCTTTTCCCCAGATGTCTTTTCAGGTGCTGCTGGCCTTTGGCATGTGCAGACACAAGCAGCCGGCCAAGGGGGGGGCCACGAGTCAGCGGGGCAGCCTCCTCTCCCACCTAGCAAGGCGCCACAGCTTGCGTTTGCTTACTCAGATGTTCGGGAGGCTGGCGAGTCCCTTCGGTGAGGGCCATAGGGCGGAGTGATGTTTATACACTCGCCCCCAGAGAACAACACCCCTCCAGTCTCCTTCCAGTCAGCAGAGCGGCTCCTTTCTCAGCAGTGTATAGGCTTGTAGGCATCCCGAGAAGAGATTAGCGCTCTCGCTCACCTCCCCGGGGGGACAATAGGGAGTTTGGAAGGAACAGCTGATGCAAGATGAAGTAGACTGTATCACGGCTACATTTAAAACATGGCTGCAATGCATGTCTTACGGGTGTTCCTCAGGAAAGAATTGGGAACACTGGCCTGGCCAGTTCATGGCTCCTTTTTTGGCACGTGGTAGCTGAGCCATCTAAGTAGCCTCTGGAATGGAATCATGGTTAAAGTTGCCCCCGCCCATCTCAGATGGTGCCCCTTGCTGTCGCACTGTGGTGAAGCACTGTGGGTGTGTGTAGCTCTAGAGGAGGGGAAGGAGGGATGTTGCTATCTGGCGATGGGTTGGGAACAGTGTAACACTGGGCGCCTGTAGCTCTGGTGGAGAGCAATGGATGCTGTATCCGTCTGGCCATGGAGTGGGAATGGTGTAGTGCTGTCTGTGCGTGTAGCTCTGGAGCAGGGGAATGGGGGCTGTAGCTCTCTGGCCACGGGAAGAGGAAGGGGGGCTATGGCTCTCTGGCCATGGAGTGGGAATGGTGTAGTGCTGCGTGTGTGTCTCTCTGTGGAGTAAGGAAGCAGGGGCTGTAGCTGTCTATCGAAAGGTTGGGAGGCTGTAGCACTGTGAATATATGTAGCTCTGGTGCAGGGGAATGGGAGCTTTCTCTCTCTGGCCGTGGGGTGGTAAGGGTGTAGCTCTCTGTGTGTGTAGCTCTGGAGGAGAGGCAAGCCGGGCAGTAGATGTCTCACTGTGATGTGGGAAGCGTGTAGCACTGTGGGAGTGTAGTTCTGGAGAAAGGGAAGGGGGGCTATAACTCTCTGGTCATGCGTTGGGAAGGGTGTAGCCCTGTGAGTGTGTGTAGCTCTGGAGGCCAGAAAGGGAGGCTGTAGCTGTCTACCACATGGTGCGAAGTGTGAAGGACTTGGGTGTGTGTAGCCTTGGAAGAAGGGAGAGAGCTTGGAAGAGAGCTGTGGCTCTCTGGCCGTGGGATTGGGGGGGTGGAATGTAGCTCTGGGTGTTTGTAGCACTGGAGGAGGGGAAGGGGGCTGTGTCTCTCTGGCCGTGGGATGGAGGGGTGTAGCTCTCGGAGGTGTGCAGCTCTGGAGGAGGGGAAGGGGGCTGTGGGTCTCTGGCAGTGGGATAGAAGGGGTGTAGCTCTGGGGGAAGGAAAGGGGGCTGTCTCCCTCTGGCCATAGGATGGGAGGGGTGTAGCTCTGTGGTGTGTACAGCTCTGGAAGTGGAAAAGGGGACTGTGGCTCTCCAGCCTTGGTGTGGGAGGGGTGTAGCTCTGGAGGAGTGGAAGGGGGCTGTGTCTCTCTGGCCGTGGGATGGAG
Organism: Rafetus swinhoei; assembly: GCA_019425775.1. Classification (NCBI taxonomy): domain Eukaryota; kingdom Metazoa; phylum Chordata; order Testudines; family Trionychidae; genus Rafetus; species Rafetus swinhoei. The sequence goes on along the minus strand of CM033446.1, from coordinate 79,092 downwards.
GGGTGTAGCTCTGCAGTGTGTGTAACTCTGGAGGAAGGGAAGTGGGCTGTGGCTCTGTGGCTGTGGGATAGGAGGGGTGTAGCTCTAGCATGTGTGTAGCTCTGGAGGAGGGGAAGGCGGTTGTGGCTCTCTGGCTGTGGGGTTGGAGAGGTGTAGCTCTGGTGGGGAGTGTAGTTCAGGAGTAGGGAGAGGGGGCATTGGCTCTGTGGCTGTGGGGTTGGAGGGGTGTAGCTCTGGTTGGGGTGTAGCTCTGGACGTGGGGAAGGAAGCTGTGGCTTGGTGGCCATGGCAGTGAAGCGCTATAGCTCTGGGATATGTGCAGGTCTGGAGGAGGAGAAGGATGCTGTGTCTCTCTGGCCATGGGGTTGGAGGGGTGTAGATCTGGGTGGGGTGTTTAGATCTGGAGGAGGAGAAGCGGGCTGTGGCTCCGTGACTGTGGGAGGAAGGGGTGTAGCTCTGGGGTGTGTGAAGGTCTGGTGGAGGGGAAGGGGGCTGTGTCTCTCTGGCCATGGGTTTGGAGAGGTGTAGAGCTGAGCGGGAGGTGTAGCTCTGGAGGAGTGGAAGAGGGCTGTGTTTCTCTGGCCATGGGATGGGAGGGGTGTAGCTCTGGGGTATGTGTAGCTCTGGAGGAGGGAGAAGCGACTGTGGCTCTCTGGCCGTGGGATGGGAAGGGGGTAGCCCTGGGATGTGTGTAGCTCTGGAGGAGGGAGAAGCGACTGTTGCTCTCTGGCCGTGGGATGGGAGTGGGGTAGCCCTGGGATGTGTGTGGCTCTGGAGGAGGGGAAGGGGGGTTTGGCTTGCATGTCGTGGGTGTGAAGTTGTATAGCTCTGGGGTGTGTGCAGGTGTGACAGCGCATCGAGGACCCCCCTGATCCTGCACCCCCGTAGCAGCCAGAACAGACTCCACCAGCCAGTAGAACAGAGGGGTTTATTGCCCCTCCAGGATACAGCCCAGCACAGACGTGATGTGGTTACAGGAGTCAGGGCCAGGATGCCTCAGACCTCTTGGGCTAGGGGGTGCATTGCCCCCCTCAACCCTCAGCACCCAGCTTAGTCTGTTCCCTTCATGTTTCCCCGCCAGGAACTGCCTCACTCCCAGACCCTGCCCCCCAGCCAGGTGTTCGTCTCCGCCTCCCTTCCTTTGTCTCTCCCCCTGGGAAGTTTTGCTAACTTCTCAGGCTGGGACTAGGTGTCTGGGCCAATACACATTTGGGTGAGTCAGTGGGAATCTCCCATCACAGCGCAGAGAAACCCCCGGGTTACAGAGCAGACAGCACTCCCACTACCTCACATCTCTCCCCCCTCCGAGAACTGAGCAGGGTCACTCCGCTTGTGACCTGGGGAAGTTCGGGCCCCCTGCCAGGTAAAGCCGCAGCGGTGACATTGGTGCTCCCCTTGGCTTGGGCCTGCCATGGCGGTGCCCTGCAGGAGCCGGCTCCCCCCATTCGGCTGCTGGATGACTTTGAGGGGGCCGGAGCGGGTCCATTCTCTGTGGTCGTACCAGCCCCCTCTGCTTCCCTTGGGCTCTGCCCAGGTCTCTCTGACCGGTCCCATGAGCTCAGTGAGTCTCTCCCAGAAAGCCAGGACGTCCTCCACCCCCAACTCTCCATTCGGGGAGGTCTCCCCCTCCCATAACTCTCTCAGGAAGCCCAGGGGGTTCTTCCCCCTTCTGCACCCTGACTCGGTCAGGGAGAACCTGGCAGACCCTCGGGGTGTCTGCCTGTGTGCAGACAGCAGGTGGGGCAGGTACTTGACCCAGTCCTGTGGATGCTGGTGCATGAAGGCCTCCAGCATCTGCTTCAGGGTCCCCTGGAACCTCCCCACCAGCCCACTGGACTGGGAGCCATCCGTCGGGCCCCATGGTTCTCCCACAAGCACCGGAGCAGGGCCGACATGAGGTTGGATCCCTGGTCCGTGAGGACCTACTTGGGGAACCCCACCCTACTGAAAATGGTCAGCAGTGTGTCTGCCACCATGTCTGCCTCGATAGAGGGCAGAGCCACGGCCTCGGGGCAGTTGGTAGCCAAATCCACTGCCACCAGGATGTATTTGTTCCCCTTCCGGGTCGCCTGGCCGACAGGCCCCACTATCTCTATTGCTGCCTTCCGGAACGGCTCCTCTATGATGGGCAGGGGCCTCAAAGCAGCTTTCCTCCCATCTTGGGCCTTCCCTACCCTCCGGCAGGAGTTGCAGGACCGGCAGTACTGCTGCACGGCCACAAATATCCCTGGCCAGTAGAAGTTTTGGAGTAGCCTCAGCTGGGTGCACCAATACCCTGGTGCCCCGCTAATGGGACATCATGGGCCAGATACAGCAGCTTGTGGTGATACTTTTGGGGAACTACCAGCTGCCACTGGAGCCCGCATGCCCCCACCTTCCCTGGGGGAGGGTTGCCAGCCCCTCGCAGGCTCTGGCTACAGGTGGTGACCAGGGCCCTGTGGGGTCTGTCCGGCCATTTCTCTAGGTCATTCCATTCAGCACCTCTGTGGGCAAGTGCCGGTGCACCCCCACTTCCTTGGAGCCCTCCTTGGCCCCCCATTTCAGATGCACCCGGGCACCTTAAATGGGGTCCCGTCTATGCCCCTCAGGGTCAGCTGAGTGTTACGTACCATGTGATCTGGGGCTACGACCTCGGGCTGGGGCAGCGTCAACTCCGCCCCCGTGTCCCAGTAGCCCGTCACCTCCCTGCCATCCACCTGCAGGGGCACAAGGCATTCGCTCCGCAGGGGCTGCCCTGTCCCCAGCCGGTACACCGAGAAATCGGCCTCCCAAGGGTCAGATCTCCTATGGGAGGTGCACTGAGCATCCTTCCCCCCCACTCTGAGCTGAGGTTTGCCTGCAGGCCCCTGCCTCTGGGGCAGCCTGCACTTCCCCCAGCCCCAGCCAGTTAACCCTGGCAAGTCTCGGGTTGTGGGACCTGTCCTGGTGCCTGGGGCACTGAGCCCTCTTGTGGCCTCTTTGCCCGCAGCGATGGCAAGTTAGTTCCGGTGGGACCCTTCAGGATGTCTCTATCCGGGCCCTGGCTGTCTCTCTGGGGGGCGGCTGACTGGTCCCTGTCTCCTGGGCTCACCCCGTAGGTGATTCTCTCCGTTGCTCAGCTGAGAACCAGTCTCTGCGTGACTCCCTTTCTCTCTGGGACTCCCGTTCACACCCGGACCGGCTGACCATGAACTCGTCCACCAGCTTCCCGGCCTCCTGCGGGTTCTCTGGCCTCCAGTCCTTGAGCCACAGCCTCAGGCTGGGCAGGCACGCTTCACAGAACTGTTCCAGCATCATCAGCTTAAGCAGGTCCTCTGCAGTCTGGGCTCCAACCCCGGACACCCACTTGCGGCAGGATTGCGCCAGGCGGGAGGCCAGATCTACATAGGTCTCCCATGGCCCCTTATGTGCCCCCCGGAACTTCTTCCTGTATGTCTCGGGGGTCAGCCCGAACTTGTGCAGCAGGACCTGTTTGACCCGTTCATAATCACCTGGCTGCGGATTCTCCAGCTGGTTGAGCACCCCTGCGGCCTCCTGATCCAGCAAGAGGATGAGCTGTTGGAGCCGGTCTGTTGGGGGGATCTGGTGTAGTTCACAGGCCCGCTCAAAGGAGCTAAGGAACCCGTCCATGTCCCCCACGTTCTTACACTGGGCCAACACAAGCTTTTCAAAGCATCTAGCCGACCTGTGCCCCTGGGGTACTCACCGCAGCTGGGGCCTCTTGGCTTCTCCGCTCCGCCATGGTCAGCTCATGCTGCTGCTGCCTCTCTCGGTCCTCTACCTCCACTTCCTTCATCCGCAGCTCGATCTCCAGCCATTGCAGCTCTGCTGGGATGGACCCTGCCCTGGATGAACTGCTGCTGGCAGAGCGTGGCCTGGTGGCCACCGCATCTGTCTGGCGGACTCCAGCCCTTCCTCTGGTCTGAGAGCCTGAGATGCTCTGAGGAAGTGTCAGGCTGCTCCCCACTGGGCCAGGATCCAGGCCCCTGGACGGGCCATTCTGGGTATGTCTACACTAGCCCCCTAGTTCAAACTAGGGAGGCTAATGTAGGCATTCGAAGTTGCAAATGAAGCCCGGGATTTAAATATCCCAGGCTTCATTTGCATCTTCAGCGCGCCATTTTAAATCTTAGTCGAACTCGTTCCGCCACAGCGGCACGAGTAGGTAGTTCAATTAGGTTCTCAATTCGAACTACCGGCAACCTCGTTCCACAAGGAGTAACGGTAGTTCGAATTAGAGATCCTAATGAACTACTTACTCCGTGCGTGTGCGGGAACGGAGTTCGACTAAGGGATTTAAAAATGGCGGCGTAGGAAGATGCAAATGAAGCCCGATATTTAAATCCCGGCTTCATTTGCAACAATGCCTACATTAGCCTCCTAGTTCAACTAGGGGCTAGTGTAGATATACCCTCTCTTCCAGCCGAGTAATCAGCTGGGCCTTGGTTGCTTTCCCCATGGGCAGGCCCTTCCCTCTGCACAGCTCCACAAGGTCTGCCTTCAGGAGTCGGGCGTAGGCCATCTCCTCACCGATCCCCGGGGAGTAGACTCACCGACCAAATGCTGCAGTGCCCCATGGCTCCCAGGAATCGCTTCGCTCTGCCTCCAGCCCGCCTGGCTCTTGCAAGCCCCTTTCTTCTACTGCTCCTTGTCACTCGCTGCTGGAAGCTCTATCCGCGGGGTGCAGTGCATCCCACCCCTGACACCACTGTGATGGCGTGTCGGGGGCCCCCCGATCCTGCACCCCCATAGCAGCCAGAACAGACTCTGCCAACCAGTAGAATAGAGAGGGGTTTATTGCTCCTCCAGGATACAGCACAAAATAAACGTGATGTGGTTACAGGAGTCAGCGCCAGGATGCCTCAGACCCCTTGGGTTAGGGGGTCCATCACCCCCTCAGCACTCAGCTTAGTCTGTTCCCTTCATGTTTCCCTGCCAGGAACTGCCTTGTTCCCAGACCCTGCCCCCCAGCCAGGTGTTCATCTCCACCTCTCTTCCTTTGTCTCTCCCCCTGGGAAGAGTTTTGCTAACTGCTCAAGCTGGGCCTAGGTGTCTGGGCCAATACACATGTGGGTGAGTCCGTGGGAATCACACAGCACAGCGCAGGGGAATCCCGGGTTACAGAGCAGACAGCCCCCCACTACATCACAGCAGGTCTGGAGGAGTGGAAGAGGGCTGTGTCTCTCTGGCCATGGGATGGGAGAGGTGTAGCTCGGCAGTGTGTGTAGCTCTGGAGAAGGGGAAGGGGTCTGTGGCTGTGGGATGGGAGGGGTGTAGCTCTGGGGTGTGTGTAGCTCTGGAGGAGGGGAAGGGGGCTGTCGCTCTCTGGCTGTGGGGTTGAGGGGTGTAGCTCTGGGTTGTGTGCAGCTATGGAAGAGGGGCAGGGGGTGTGGCATAGTGGGGGGCTGTCTGCTCTGTATCCCAGGGTCCCTCTGTGTTGTGATGTGTGATTCCCACTGACTCGCCCAGATGTTGTGACGTAGTGTCAGTACCTTGCTGGTTGCTATGCTTGGGCAGTGGGCTGTGGAGGACCCCCACTGGCAGTTGTCTGTGAGCATGGCCCAGCAAGAGGGGCCTCAGGACAGTGGCCAAACGGGTTCTACTTGTTAAGGGAAGAGGGGGGACAAAGGAAGTGTGTGCTGGGGGAAGGGTCAGTCTTGGGCTGGAATCATGGAGGAACCAGTCTAAGGAGAGGGCTGGAATCCAGGGGCCCAGGGACCCCATCTCAAGGGGTCTGAGGCATCCTGGCCCAGACTCCTGTAGCCACATCACATCTGTGCTGGGCTGTGGCTGGTCTGTGTTGTGTGTACGTCTGGAGGAGGGGAAGGGGGCTGTGGCTCTCTGGCCGTGGGGTGGGAGGGTGTAGCCCTGGAGGAGGGGAAGAGGGCTGTGGCTCTCTGGCTGTGGGGTGGGAGGGTGTAGCCCTGGAGGAGGGGAAGGGGGCTGTGGCTCTCTGGCCGTGGGGTGGGAGGTTGTAGGTCTGGAGGAGGGGAAGGGGGCTGTGGCTCTCTGGCCGTGGGGTGGGAGGGGTGTAGGTCTGGAGGAGGGGAAGGGGGCTGTGTCTCTCTGGCCGTGGGGTGGGAGGTGTAGGTCTGGAGGAGGGAAGGGGGCTGTGGCTCTCTGGCCGTGGGGAGGGAGTAGCCCTGGAGGAGGGGAAGGGGCTGTGGCTCTCTGGCCGCGGGGGTGGGAGGTTGTAGGTCTGGAGGAGGGAAGGGGCTGTTTCTCTCTGGCCGCGGGTGGAGGGTGTAGCCTGGAGGAGGAGGAAGGGGGCTGTGGCTCTCTGGCCGTGGGGTGGGAGGGTGTAGGTCTGGAGGAGGGGAAGGGGGCTGTGGCTCTCTGGCCGCGGGGTGGGAGGGTGTAGCCCTGGAGGAGGAAGGGGCTGTTTCTCTCTGGCCGCGGGGTGGGAGGGTGTAGCCCTGGAGGAGGGGAAGGGGCTGTTTCTGGCTCTGGCCGCGGGGTGGGAGGGTGTAGCCCTGGAGGAGGGAAGGGGGCTGTGGCTCTCTGGCCGTGGGGTGGGAGGTGTAGCCCTGGAGGAGGAAGGGCTTTTTCTCTCTGGCTGTGGGGGTGGGAGGGTGTAGCCCTGGAGGAGGAGAAGGGGCTGTGGCTCTCTGGCCGTGGGGTGGGAGGGTGTAGCCCTGGAGGAGGGGAAGGGGGCTGGGTCTGGAGGAGGAAGGGGGCTGTGGCTCTCTGGCCGTGGGGTGGGAGGTGTAGCCCTGGAGGAGGAAGGGGCTTTCTCTCTGGCTGTGGGGTGGGAGGGTGTAGCCCTGGAGGAGGGGAAGGGGGCTGTGGCTCTCTGGCCGTGGGGTGGGAGGGTGTAGCCCTGGAGGAGGGGAAGGGGGCTGTGGCTCTCTGGCCGTGGGGTGGGAGGGTGTAGCCCTGGAGGAGGGAAGGGGGCTGTGGCTCTCTGGCCGCAGGGTGGGAGGTGTAGCCCTGGAGGAGGAAGGGGCTGTGGCTCTCTGGCCGCAGGGTGGGAGGGTGTAGCCCTGGAGGAGGGGAAGGGGGCTGTTTCTCTCTGGCCGCGGGGTGGGAGGGTGTAGCCCTGGAGGAGGGGAAGGGGGCTGTTTCTCTCTGGCCGCGGGTGGGAGGGTGTAGCCCTGGAGGAGGAAGGGCTGTGGCTCTCTGGCCGCAGGGGTGGGAGGGTGTAGCCCTGGAGGAGGGGAAGGGGCTGTGGCTCTCTGGCCGCGGGGTGGGAGGGTGTAGCCCTGGAGGAGGGGAAGGGGCTGTGGCTCTCTGGCCGTGGGGTGGAGGTTGTAGGTCTGGAGGAGGGAAGGGGCTGTGGCTCTCTGGCCGTGGGGTGGGAGGGTGTAGGTCTGGAGGAGGAAGGGGCTGTGTCTCTCTGGCCGTGGGGTGGGAGGGTGTAGGTCTGGAGGAGGGAAGGGGGCTGTGGCTCTCTGGCCGTGGGGGGGGAGGGAGTAGCCCTGGAGGAGGGGAAGGGGGCTGTGGCTCTCTGGCCGCGGGGTGGGAGGTTGTAGGTCTGGAGGAGTGGAAGGGGGCTGTTTCTCTCTGGCCGCGGGGTGGGAGGGTGTAGCCCTGGAGGAGGGGAAGGGGGCTGTGGCTCTCTGGCCGTGGGGTGGGAGGGTGTAGGTCTGGAGGAGGGGAAGGGGGCTGTTTCTCTCTGGCCGTGGGGTGGGAGGGTGTAGGTCTGGAGGAGGAGGAAGGGGGCTGTGGCTCTCTGGCCGCGGGGTGGGAGGGTGTAGCCCTGGAGGAGGGGAAGGGGGCTGTTTCTCTCTGGCCGTGGGGTGGGAGGGTGTAGCTCTGGAGGAGGGGAAGGGGGCTGTTTCTCTCTGGCCGTGGGGTGGGAGGGTGTAGCCCTGGAGGAGGGAAGAGGGCTGTGGCTCTCTGGTGGGGTGGAGGCCCTGGAGGAGGGGAAGGGGCTGTGGCTCTCTGGCCGTGGGGTGGGAGGGTGTAGGTCTGGAGGAGGGAAGGGGCTGTGGCTCTCTCTGGCCGTGGGGTGGGAGGGTGTAGGTCTGGAGGAGGAAGGGGGCTGTGGCTCTCTGGCCGTGGGGGAGGAGTAGCCCTGGAGGAGGAAGGGGGCTGTGGCTCTCTGGCCGCGGGGTGGGAGGTTGTAGGTCTGGAGGAGTGGAAGGGGCTGTTTCTCTCTGGCCGCGGGGTGGGAGGGTGTAGCCCTGGAGGAGGGGAAGGGGGCTGTGGCTCTCTGGCCGTGGGGTGGGAGGGTGTAGGTCTGGAGGAGGGGAAGGGGGCTGTTTCTCTCTGGCCGTGGGGTGGGAGGGTGTAGGTCTGGAGGAGGGGAAGGGGGCTGTGGCTCTCTGGCCGCGGGGTGGGAGGGTGTAGCCCTGGAGGAGGGGAAGGGGGCTGTTTCTCTCTGGCCGCGGGGTGGGAGGGTGTAGCTCTGGAGGAGGGGAAGGGGGCTGTTTCTCTGGCCGCGGGGTGGGAGGGTGTAGCCCTGGAGGAGGAAGGGGCTGTGCTCTGGCCGCGGGGTGGGAGGGTGTAGCCCTGGAGGAGGGGAAGGGGGCTGTGGCTCTCTGGCCGTGGGGGGAGGGTGTAGCCCTGGAGGAGGGGAAGGGGGCTGTTTCTCTCTGGCCGCGGGGTGGGAGGGTGTAGCTCTGGAGGAGGGGAAGGGGGCTGTTTCTCTCTGGCCGTGGGGTGGGAGGGTGTAGCCCTGGAGGAGGGGAAGGGGGCTGTGGCTCTCTGGCCGTGGGGTGGGAGGGTGTAGGTCTGGAGGAGGAAGGGGGCTTTTCTCTCTGGCTGTGGGGTGGGAGGGTGTAGCCTGGAGGAGGGGAAGGGGCTGTGGCTCTCTGGCCGTGGGGTGGGAGGTGTAGCCCTGGAGGAGGGGAAGGGGGCTGTGGCTCTCTGGCCGCAGGGTGGGAGGGTGTAGCCCTGGAGGAGGGGAAGGGGGCTGTTTCTCTCTGGCCGCGGGGTGGGAGGGTGTAGCCCTGGAGGAGGGGAAGGGGGCTGTGGCTCTCTGGCCGTGGGTGGGAGGGTGTAGCCCTGGAGGAGGGGAAGGGGCTGTTTCTCTCTGGCCCGGGGTGGGAGGGTGTAGGTCTGGAGGAGGAGGAAGGGGCTGTTTCTCTCTGGCCGCGGGGTGGGAGGGTGTAGCCCTGGAGGAGGGGAAGGGGGCTGTTTCTCTCTGGCCGCGGGGTGGGAGGGTGTAGCCCTGGAGGAGGGGAAGGGGGCTGTGGCTCTCTGGCCGTGGGGTGGGAGGGTGTAGCCCTGGAGGAGGGGAAGGGGGCTTTTTCTCTCTGGCTGTGGGGTGGGAGGGTGTAGCCCTGGAGGAGGGGAAGGGGGCTGTGGCTCTCTGGCCGTGGGGTGGGAGGGTGTAGCCCTGGAGGAGGGGAAGGGGGCTGTGGCTCTCTGGCCGCAGGGTGGGAGGGTGTAGCCCTGGAGGAGGGGAAGGGGGCTGTGGCTCTCTGGCCGTGGGGTGGGAGGGTGTAGCCCTGGAGGAGGGGAAGGGGGCTGTGGCTCTCTGGCCGCGGGGTGGGAGGGTGTAGCCCTGGAGGAGGGGAAGGGGGCTGTGGCTCTCTGGCCGCAGGGTGGGAGGGTGTAGCCCTGGAGGAGGGGAAGGGGGCTGTTTCTCTCTGGCCGCGGGGTGGGAGGGTGTAGCCCTGGAGGAGGGGAAGGGGGCTGTGGCTCTCTGGCCGTGGGGTGGGAGGGTGTAGCCCTGGAGGAGGGGAAGGGGCTGCTCTCTGGCCGCGGGGTGGGAGGGTGTAGCCCTGGAGGAGGGGAAGGGGGCTGTTTCTCTCTGGCCGCGGGGTGGGAGGGTGTAGCCCTGGAGGAGGGGAAGGGGGCTGTTTCTCTCTGGCCGCGGGGTGGGAGGGTGTAGCCCTGGAGGAGGGGAAGGGGGCTGTGGTTCTCTGGCCGCGGGGTGGGAGGGTGTAGCTCTGGGGTGTATGCGGCTCCGGAGGAAGGGAAGGGGGCAGAGGGGAAGCTCTACAGATCTCTGACGATGGGGTTCGTGGTGCTGTGGCCGGGAAGCGCTGCAGCTCGAAGCAGCCTGACTCTGGCTGTGCCTCTGCCCCCAAGGTGCTGGCCTGGTTTGAGGAAGGCGAGGAGACGGTCACGGCCTTTGTGGAGCCCTTTGTCATTCTCCTGATCCTGATTGCCAACGCCATCGTCGGGGTGTGGCAGGTCAGTCGGGCGAGCCCCCTCTGCACGCGCCGGCCTGGCTGGGCGGGGCTGGCTGTGAGGCTGCTGGCATGTCCCGGGGGCCAGGGCGGGAGACTTCGGCCGGCTCGCTGACACCGACGGCTGAGCCTTGGAAGCGGGCCCTACGTCCCACCCCAGAGTGGCGGCCGTACAGACCTAGCCGGCGCAAGGGCAGGGCCCTGGGCTGGGTGCCTGTGAGGACCCTGGCGGCGTGCGGGTTGGCGGTGTGGGGCTGGGCAGCGGCGCTGCAGGCTGGGTGACTGTGGGCTGCCCCGGCAGGAGAGGAACGCCGAGAACGCCATCGAGGCCCTGAAGGAGTATGAGCCCGAGATGGGCAAGGTGTACCGCACGGACAGGAAGTCTGTGCAGAGGATCAAGGCCCGGGAAATGGTCCCCGGAGACATTGCCGAGGTGGCTGGTGAGTGCCTGGCCTAGCGCACCGGAGCAGGGAGGCCCCAGCCCTGCTTCCAGGGGCTTCCAGGTGCTGAAGGCACCTTGGGGCAAAGGGCTGGGGGCATCCTCAGGGCAGCCCTGTGCGCGGAGGGGGAAGCTGAGGCATGGCCCGCCAATCCTGCTGTTGCCAGGATTACCCACAATGCCCTAGGAGGATGGCCAAGGCTTGCTGGGCAAGGGGGCTGGCTTAGCAGGCCCCCCACCATCCCCAGCTCTGGGCCTTGTTTACCACCTGGCCCCGGCCTGCCCTGACCCCAGCGCGTGGGGTGGAGGCATCCTCCTCCCCGTGCTGGGGTGTGTGTGTGGGAACAGACAGTCCCGACTGAAAGCAGAGCCGCGCGGAATCCCCTTCGCACTGCACTTGTTCAGTGACAGGTGTTCCCGCGCCTGGGCTGCAGCCAACGTGTCCATCACGCTGCCCCCAGCCTTGGGGGAGAGACCCTGTGTTCCCCGCACCAGCCCCCTCTCTGCAGGCGGGGGTGACCTTATATGCCCCCGTCCAGCGCCCCAGCAGCGCTAGCCAGCCAGCCGGGAGCACTGACCTCACCATCTCCTTGGCAGCCCCTGGGCAAGGGGGGGCTAGGCACCCGGCACTCCTTCTAAGGGCAGCGCCAAGCGGCGGGCAGCAGGAATGTGATGAGCCAGGGTTGCGAGGACATGGCCTGCAGGACATAGAGGGCGGGGGAACGGGACACTGAGCTGGCAGGAGGGCTCCAGCGCAGGGGGAGCTAGGGTTACACTGTGGGGGTCTGAACCCCGGCTGGGGCAGTGGGACTGGTGCACAGGGAAAACTGACTCAGTATTTCCTCTCCTTGTCTCCCCCCTGGCCCCCCGGCTGCAGGGCTTCCTCCCTCCCCTCCTTCACCTGGTGCAGCATGCAGTTGTGTGTGCACCCGGCTGCTGCTCCAACACCCCCACCCTGGCCCTGGGGCTGCTGGAGTCCAGTGCCTTGTATCCTGGGGGTGAGCTGAGGGGGGGCTTGGACAACAGGACCAAAGTCACACCACCCCCTTGCCCCGGGTTGTGGTTGTTCGCAGCACCCCCTGCAGCCCTGGTGAGAGGGGAGTGGGTGCAGGGTCTGCCCCCCAGACGTCAGTAGTGGGGACACCTCCTTCCCCGTGTCTGTCGATCACAGCATGTCCTGTGCCTCTCCCTGCAGTGGGTGACAAGGTGCCGGCTGACATCCGCATCATCTCCATCAAATCCACCACCCTGCGCGTGGACCAGTCCATCCTGACAGGTACCAGGCCTGGGGGGGCTGGGCTGAGGGCAAAGAACTGGGCGGGGGGCAGAACTGCAGGGCAGGCATGAGAAATTCAAGCTTGCGATTGTGAGTCTGTGTGTATCAGGTGGGGGGAGGAGGGGTGTGCCTGTGAGGCGTGGGTACCTGTCACTGTCTGCCGTGGCTGTGTTTCTGTGACCATGGGTGAACGAGTGGGCCTCAGTGGGATGGAAGGCGGCATCTCTCTGTTCCTGTTCAGCCCCTTTGCGTCCATGGGTCGGTGGGTGCCCATCTGTCCATGTGCTGGGGACTCCTGGACATCTCCGACAGGGCTCCTGGTGCCCTCATCTCTGCTCCTCCTGCCAGGTGAGTCCGTCTCTGTTATCAAGCACACGGACCCTGTGCCGGACCCTCGTGCTGTGAACCAGGACAAGAAGAACATGCTCTTCTCGGTGAGTGGCACAGATGGGCCAGGCTTGCCCCCCAAGTCACCCACCAGGCCTGTGCACACTCAACTCCATACGGTCCCTGTGGAGGATCCCCTTCAGTGCAACAGCCCTTCATGGGGGTCCACTAATCCCTCTGCCTCCTGGACCCGCACCTGTCTGAGCCTCCTGCTCGCTTGTCTCTCGCCATGGGTGCCTCAGGGAGTCCTCTCGCCCTGGCTCCAGGGTCCCTGCCCCCCAGGAGGGATGCCCCGATGCCCAGCCTGCACTGATTCAGGGAGTTACTGAACACCTGACCCCCCGGCCCAGGCAGCTCTCCGGGCCCTCGGGCAGGGCCAGTCACAGCACGGCTGAGTCTGTCCCCATCCCCGGGGCATCTCGCGCTGTCCTGTGTCCCCCGCGTAACCCCTTCCCCCACCCAAGCCCCCGTATTGCCTTCTACCTCGGCCCCTCCTCTGTCCTTTGTCTGTGGCCCCAGGTTACAGGTCACTGGGCCCGTCCTTTTTGTCGCCCCCTTCCCCCCATTCTAGAACCAGCTGGGCAGGACCCCTGGGCCCTTCTCCTCCGTCCTGTGCCACCCTGCTAGCACCGGCTGGGCAGGTCCCCTGGGCTCCTCTCCTCCGTTCTTTGTGTGCCCCCTCCCCCGCTGCTTGCACCGGCTGGGCAGGTCACTAGGGGCCTTCCTCTGCAGCCCATCGTCCTCCCAACGCGTTGCAGAGCTGGGCTGGGCTTCCCCATCACCAGCTGCTGGGACCCCCATCTCCAGGCCATTGCCCTGGGGTCACAGCTGCTAGGGGAGATCACACTGCAGCACACAGGGAACCAGCTCCACACGCCAAGCGCTAAGAACACAGCTAAACCATCCACTCTGTCACATGCCCACCTGGCATCCTGGCCAGAGAGCTATCCCCGGTCACCGCACCCCGGCCAGAGAGCTATCCCCGGTCACCGCACCCCAGCCAGAGAGCTACCCCGGTCACCGCACCCCGCAGCCAGAGAGCTACCCCCGGTCACCGCACCCTGCACCCGGCCAGAGAGCTACCCCCGGTCACCGCACCCTGCACCCGGCCAGAGACCTACCCCCGGTCACCGCACCCTGCACCCGGCCAGAGAGCTACCCCTGGTCACCGCACCCTGCACCCGGCCAGAGAGCTACCCCCGGTCACTGCACCCTGTACCCGGCCAGAGAGCTACCCCCGGTCACCGCACCCCGGCCAGAGAGCTACCCCCGGTCACCGCACCCCGGCCAGAGAGCTACCCCGATCACCGCACCCCAGCCAGAGAGCTACCCCCGGTCACCGCACCCTGCACCCGGCCAGAGAGCTACCCCTGGTCACCGCACCCTGCACCCGGCCAGAGAGCTACCCCCGGTCACCGCACCCTGCACCCGGCCAGAGAGCTACCCCCGGTCACCGCACCCTGTACCCGGCCAGAGAGCTACCCCCGGTCACTGCACCCTGGCCAGCGAGCTACCCCCGGTGTAGTGGGCAGGCAGTACACTCTGTTTGGGTAGGCATACACTGGTTGCTGTGTTTGGGCTGTGGGTTACCCCTACTGGCCTGTGTCTGTAAGCATTGCCCAGCGGGGGGGCCACCTGAGGTCACGAAGACAAAGACCCAACTGGTCCTACCTGTTGAGGGCAGGGACTGAACAAAGGAAGTGAGTGTTCGGGGGAAGGGTCAGTTTCGGCTGGGGGAAACCATGAAGGGGACAGTCTAAGCAGAGGGTTGGGAGTTTAGGGGCATAGGCACCCTATTCCAAGGGGTCTGAGGCATCCTGGCCCTGACTCCTGTAGCCACATCACGTCTGTGCTGTGTTGTACCCTGGAGAAGCAATAACCCCCCCCTATTTTACTGACTGGTGGAGTCTGTTCTGGCTGCTACGGGGGTGCAGGATCGGGGGTTACCCCCGACGTGCCGTCATGCCCGGTCACCCCACATCCCGGCCAGAGAGCTACCCCGGTCACCGCACCCCGGCCAGAGAGCTACCCCCTATCACCGCACCCTGGCCAGAGAGCTACCCCTGGTCACCGCACCCTGCACCCCGGCCAGAGAGCTACCCCGGTCACCGCACCCCGGCCAGAGAGCTACCCCGGTCACTGCACCCCAGCCAGAGAGCTACCCTGGTCACCGCACCCTGCACCCGGCCAGAGAGCTACCCCTGGTCACCGCACCCTGCACCCGGCCAGAGAGCTACCCCTGGTCACCGCACCCTGGCCAGAGAGCTACCCCCGGTCACCGCACCCTGGCCAGAGAGCTACCCCCGGTCACTGCATCCCGGCCAGAGAGCTACCCCTGGTCACCGCACCCTACACCCGGCCAGAGAGCTACCCCTGGTCACCGCACCCTGCACCCGGCCAGAGAGCTACCCCCGGTCACCACACTCTGGCCAGAGAGCTACCCCCGGTCACTGCACCCCAGCCAGAGAGCTACCCCCGGTCACTGCACCCCGGCCAGAGAGCTACCCCTGGTCACCGCACCCTGAACCCTGGCCAGAGAGGTACCCCCGGTCACTGCACCCTGGCCAGAGAGCTACCCCCGGTCACTGCACCCTGGCCAGAGAGCTACCCCCGGTGTAGTGGGCAGGCAGTACACTCTGTTTGGGTAGGCATACACTGGTTGCTGTGTTTGGGCTGTGGGTGACCCCTACTGGCCTGTGTCTGTAAGCACTGTCCAGCGGGGGCCACCTGAGGTCACGAAGACAAAGACCCAACTGGTCCTACCTGTTGAGGGCAGGGACTGAACAAAGGAAGTGAGTGTTCGGGGGAAGGGTCAGTTTCGGCTGGGGGAAACCATGAAGGGGACAGTCTAAGCAGAGGGTTGGGAGTTTAGGGGCGTAGGCACCCCATTCCAAGGGGTCTGAGGCATCCTGGCCCTGACTCCTGTAGCCACATCACGTCTGTGCTGTGTTGTACCCTGGAGAAGCAATAACCCCCCCCTATTTTACTGGCTGGTGGAGTCTGTTCTGGCTGCTACGGGGGTGCAGGATCGGGGGTTACCCCGATGTGCCGTCATGCCCGGTCACCCCACACCCCGGCCAGAGAGCTACCCCCGGTCACTGCACCCCGGCCAGAGAGCTACCCCCGGTCACCGCACCCTGCACCCCGGCCAGAGAGCTACCCTCGGTCACTGCACCCCGGCCAGAGAGCTACCCCTGGTCACCGAACCCTGCACCCCGGCCAGAGAGCTACCCCCAGTAATCCCGCCCTGCACCTCGGCCAGAGAGCTCCCCTGGTCACCGCACCCTGCACCTCGGCCAGAGAGCTCCCCTGGTCACTGCACCCTGGCCAGAGAGCTACTCCCGGTCACCGCACCCCGGCCAGAGAGCTCCCCTGGTCACCACACCCTGCACCCTGGCCAGAGAGCTACCCCCAGTCACCCCGCCCTGCACCCTGGCCAAAGAGCTACCCTGGTCTCCCCAAAGCTCAGCCAGAGAGTCGGTTAGCCTCAGACTAGAGAGCTGTTGTGGGGGCACCACTGCGCGCAGGCCTGCTGGCCAGACCAATTTGCCACGCTCCTATTCTGAGCTGCATAGGTCATTCCCGCAGCCAGTGCCGGTAACCCCCTCCCCCTCTTGCTGCCTCTCCTGACAGGGCACCAACGTGGCGGCCGGCAAGGCTGTGGGCATTGTCATTGCCACGGGGGTTGGCACAGAGATCGGGAAGATCCGGGACGAGATGGCGGCCACGGAGCAGGAGAGGACGCCGCTGCAGCAGAAACTGGACGAGTTCGGAGAGCAGCTCTCCAAGGTCATCTCGCTCATCTGCGTGGCCGTCTGGCTCATCAACATCGGCCACTTCAACGACCCCATCCACGGCGGCTCCTGGATCCGCGGCGCCATCTACTACTTCAAGATCGCCGTGGCCTTGGCCGTGGCCGCCATTCCCGAAGGTCAGTCAGCATGGCATGGGGCCCAGGAGCCCAGCCTTCAGCCCCATGCCAGGGCTGCATGCATGCGCTGCAGCATGGGGCCCGTGGCAGGGAGCTCCTTGTGGCCGGCTTGCCGTGCCGCCCTTTGGAGGCGGCGCATTGTCCCTCCCTGCATGGAGACCAGCTGGGTGCTGACATTGACTGAGCCCCCTCCCCTCCCCAGGTCTCCCCGCCGTCATCACCACCTGCCTGGCCCTGGGCACGCGCCGCATGGCCAAGAAGAACGCCATCGTGCGCAGCCTGCCCTCCGTGGAGACGCTGGGCTGCACCTCCGTCATCTGCTCCGACAAGACCGGCACCCTCACCACCAACCAGATGTCCGTCTGCAAGGTAAGAGGCGGCCCCGGCCGTGGTATTCCACCCACAGAACCAGTGCCAGCCTGACCCCCTTCTCTTGGCAGATGTTCGTCGTCGAGAAGGTGGAGGGAGACATCTGCTCCTTGAACGAGTTCTCCATCACTGGCTCCACCTACGCCCCCGAGGGAGAAGTGTGAGTGACCCTGCTACCCTGACTCCCCCCATCCTGTCCCTCACCCAGTATCCCCCGGTACCCGATCTCCCCCACCACAGACAACCCCCGCATCCTGTCCCTCACGCAGCATCTCCAGGTACCCCGATCGCCCCTTCACTGACAACCTCCATCCCGCCCCTCACCTGGCATCCCCAGTACCCTGATGCCTCCCCACCCACTGAAACACCGTCCCATCTCTCATCCAACATCCCCAGTGCCCCGATCGCCCCCACCACTGACAACCCCATCCCCTGTGGCTCCCAAGCCTCCATCCCCTATTCCTCGACCCCAACCACTGACACCCACGCCCCTGTCGCTCCCAACCCTCCATCCCCTATTCCTCGACCCCCCAACCGCCGACGCCCGTCCTGTCGCTCCCAACCCTCCATCCCCTATTCCTCGACCCCCAACCGCCGACGCCCCGTCCCCTGTCGCTCCCAACCTCCATCCCCTATTCCTCGACCCCAACCGCCGACGCCCCGCCCCCTGTCGCTCCCAACCTCCATCCCCTATTCCTCGACCCCCAACCGCCGACACCCCGTCCCCTGTCGCTCCCAACCCTACATCCCCTATTCCTCGACCCTAACCGCCGACGCCCCGTCCCTCGCTCCCAACCCTACATCCCCTATTCCTCGACCCCCAACCGCCGACGCCCCGTCCCCTGTCGCTCCCAACCTCCATCCCTATTCCTCGACCCCAACCGCCGACGCCCCGTCCCTGTCGCTCCCAACCCTCCATCCCCTATTCCCCTCGACCCCCCAACCGCCGACACCCGCCGTCCCTGTCGCTCCCAACCTCCATCCCCTATTCCTCGACCCCTAACCGCCTGACGCCTGGCCCCTGTCGCTCCCAACCCTCCATCCCCTATTCCTCGCCCCCAACCGCCGACGCCCCGTCCCCTGTCGCTCCCAACCTCCATCCTCTATTCCTCGACCCCCAACCGCCGACGCCCCGTCCCCTGTCGCTCCCAACCCTCCATCCCCTATTCCCTCGACCCCCAACCGCCGACGCCCCGTCCCCTGTCGCTCCCAACCCTCCATCCCCTATTCCCTCGACCCCCAACCGCCGACGCCCCGTCCCCTGTCGCTCCCAACCCCCATCCCCTATTCCCCTCGACCCCCCCAACCGCCGACGCCCCCGTCCCCTGTCGCTCCCCATGCACAGTCATTCTCTCTCTGCATCTTAACTCCTCACTCCGGGTCCCTGTGTCTCGGCAGGCTGAAGAACGAGAAGCACGTGAAAGCCGGGCAATACGATGGGCTGGTGGAACTTGCGACTATCTGTGCCCTGTGCAATGACTCCTCCCTGGATTACAATGAGGTGAACACCCCACATCTGGCCTGGTCTCCCTGCACCGCCTATGCCCTCTTCCACCTGGGTCCCCTTGCACCCCCATTGCACACCCTGCCTGGGTCACCCTGCACTCCTATTCCTCCTCTTGACTAGGTCCCCCCTTTATCCCCTATTCCTCCTCCTGCCTGGGTCCCCCTGCACCCTTGCACCCTTGCAGGAGGAATAACGGTAGCTCGAATTAGGAGCTTTAATTCGTAGTACCTAGTACGTGCTGCGTGTAGCCACGGGCAGTCAGTTCGAACTAAGGGGATTTAAAAATGGCGCCCGCCCGGGAACATGCAAATGAAGCCCAGGATATTTAAATCCCGGGCTTCATTTGCAAGTTCGAATGCCTACATTAGCCACCCTAGTTCGAACTAGGGTGACAGTGTAGACATACCCTCAGTTATTAAAATTAAAAAAATGTAGAGGAAACCATTTTTCTTTGCTCTTGTACGGCCCTACATTTACCTGGCGCTGCTCACGTCCTTAACTCACATAACTTTTGTTTTTCTCCATTTAAATCGTTGTTCTGGGGTGGGTCTAGAGAGAAGGGGTTCAATATGCATGCTGCTGTCCCTGGCCGCTGCAGCAGGCACAGTCAGGTGAAGGGACAGACACACAGACAGACAAACAGAGAGCTGTCTGTTTCTCCATCCCTGTCCCCTGCTGGTCCAATGGGGTTATAGCTGTCCTGGTCCCCATCTCTGGCCCCTTGCTGCTCCCTGTGGTCGTTCTATAGCAGGGGTGGGCAATAATTTTTGAAGGGAGGCCACTTCACAAATTTCTGAAGTGGCCCTGGTAGGGGCGGGGCCTCGGGTGGAAGGGCAGGGCCAGGACCCTTCCCATGCTCCCCCCCACCCACAGACCCCGATTGACCTGGGAATGGGGGAGCACATGAAGTCTTTGCCTCTCTGCCCCTCAGTGCCTAGAGAGAACTGCCAGCTGTTCCCTTTAGGCGCTGTGTACCCCTGGTGGTAGGAGGAGACTTCGTGCACTCCCCCTGCCACCAATCAGGGCCTAGGGACATGGGAGCCAGTGAAGTCTCTTGCCCCCTGACCCCAATCTGCAAGGGGCGTGCAGTGCCTTGAGTGAACTGCCAGCTGTTCTGAACAGCTGGTGATTCCCTCTGGTGCCCTGTACCTCTGCCAGAGGAAGAGACCTCGCGCACTCCCCCCATCCCCAGGTCTCATTGGCCTGAGCAGCAGGGCAACCATGGGCTGGATCAACCTGCTTGGCAGGCCGGATCCAGCCCATGGAGGCTCTCTTGCCCACGCCTGTTCTACAGTATAACTGACCCTCCTACCAGACCCCCCCCCCCCCCCCCCCTCCATTTTATGAGAAACAACCACATTCCAGGCACAGCCCACTGGCCTGGCACAGCCAAACCCTGACTTTGCTTTAAGTTGTGATAAGAGGAAGCTGCATCCCAAATTTGGTGCCCTAGCTCTTATCATTTAGGAAGAGTTCTAGAACAAACAGACTCACAGACAGATGGACAGAAACATGCACAAACTCTCCCAAATATATAGTAGATTAATAAATAAAGCTTTTACAGATACTAGCATGCATCGATAGCATCTTACATGACAGGGGTAAATCAGAAAGGTTATGGCCAACAGCAGAGGGAAACAAAAATGATTAGGGGCCTGGGCACATGACTTATGAGGAGAGACTAAGGGAACAGGGCTTGTTTGGTCTGCAGAAGAGACGAGTGAGGGGGGATTTGAGAGCAGCCTTCAACTTCCTGAAGGGAGGTTCCAAAGAGGATGGAGAGAGGCTGTTCTCAGTAGTGACGGATGGCAGAACAAGGAGCAATGGTCTCAAGTTGCAGCGGGGAAGGTTTAGGTTGGATATTGAGAGAGACTATTTCACTAGGAGCACGTCTACACAGTGGGGCTAAAGCCAAAATAAGCTACACAACCTGAGCTACGTCAATTGCATAGATTAAGTCGAAATAGCTTATTTTGGCTTTTGGCGCTGTCCACACAGCAGGAAGTTCGAGAAAGAGCGCTCTTCCTCCGACTTCCCTTACTCCTCGTAAAATGAGGGTTACAGGAGACAGAGTAAGAAGTCCTCCAGCTCGACATTATTTCGACATTATTGTCAAAAGAACTGCTTGTAGTGTAGACGTGAATTTTGGAATAATGTCAGTTATTCTAAAACAGCGGTTCTCAAACTTTTTGGGCTCCAGAGCCCTTTACATGCATAAAAATGTATGCGGAGCCCCAGCGGTCCACTGATTGTATGTGTTGTACCAATCGATGTTTCCAGTTTGTCAACCTCGCGGAGCCCCTGGAGATGTCTCGCGGAGCCCTGGAGCTCTGCGGAGCACAGTTTGAGAAACACTGTTCTAAAATAATGCTGCTGTGTAGACATAGCCTAGGTGGGTGGGGAAGCACTGGGCTGGGTTCCATAGGGAGGGAGTGGAATCTCCATCCCTAGAGGTGTTTCAGTCCCAGCTGGACAAAGCACTGGGCTGGGTTGATTGAGTTGGGGTTGGTCTTGCCTTGGGGAGGGGGCTGGACGCAATGACTCCTGAGGCCCCTTCCAACCCTCATCTTCTGTGATTCTGACTCTGTGCATCCAAGTTGTAAAATGGGCTGCAAACTCAATACCAAATAAGCTATTCACAAGTGTATCCAATGTGCTTGCCTGAGCTCCGTTTGGTGTAGGGCCATCCCTACCTGGGCCACCTGGATCCCGCATCCTGCTGCCCACGCCCTAGCCTTGCTTGGGTCCTGCATGCCTATCCCACGGCCTGGTTGTGATGTCATGGGGATTTTATCCACTCTTGTAGTCCTGTGTTCACTCTGGTGTTACAGTCACTGTTTGCTTGGTTGTGCTGTGTGGTCCCTACTGTCCTGGGCATGGCAACATGGCCTGGAGCAGGGGGATGACTCACTGCAGAAGTGCATTTGGCCTCACACCTGAGGGCCAGGCCTAGGAGATAACAACTCCTGCCTGGGAAGGGAGACAAAGGGCAGGTGGGGGCTGACACCAGTCTGGGGACTAGGGTCTGGGGGAAGGGTCAGTCTCTGCTGGGTTAGAGAAGGGTCTTAGAGCAGAGAAGGGGCTTAGAGCAGAAAGAGGGGGGAGAAGGGCCAGGACCCCTTTCCCCTGAGAGGAATGAGGCTCCTGCTCCTGGTCCCTGTGCTCACATCGATCCTCTGCTGCTCTGTGTCCCTGGGAACCAATAAACCTTCTGTTCTACTTGCTGGGTGAGAGTCACATGTGACTGTGGGTGGGGGTGCAGGGCTGGGGACTCCCCGACACTCAGTGACACTGGTGGCAGCGGTGGGATGGGCTGCACCCCGTGGACGGAGCACCCGGCAGTAAGTGGCGGGGCGCAGTAGGAGGAAGGGGGCTTGCAAGAGCCAGGGGCTGGAGGCCGGGAGAAGCGGTTCCAGGAAGCGGAGGGGTCTGTGGTCTAACCCCAGTGGTCTCTGAGGAGTGTCCCCAGGAGGGGTTCCCCTGTGGACTATGGGAAGTGGCCCCAGAAGGCGGAGGGGGCTACGGTCTAGCCCCGGGGGGAGTGGCCCTCGAGGAGCCTGGCCCACTGAGGGGATCTTCCTGGGACTCGCGGGCGCTGCAGCATCGGCTGGGGAGTCTGCACCCCGGGGACCGGCGGGGAGATGGCCTACACCCGACTCCTCAAGGCAGACATTGTGGGGTGGTGCAAGGAGAGGGGCCTGCCCGTGGGGAGATTGACCAAGGCCCAGCTAATTGCCCGGCTGGAAGAAAATGACCAGTCCAGGGGACTGGATCCTGTCCCGGCCCGGAGCAGCCAGACACCCCTGGGAGCGTATCAGGCTCTGAGATAGGAGGGAAGGCTGGAGTCCGCCAGACAGATGCGGTGCCCACCAGGCCATGCTCCGCCAGCAGCAGTTCTGTGATGGCTGGAGATCAAGCTATGGCTAAGGGAATTGG
Source organism: Rafetus swinhoei (assembly GCA_019425775.1). Taxonomy (NCBI): domain Eukaryota; kingdom Metazoa; phylum Chordata; order Testudines; family Trionychidae; genus Rafetus; species Rafetus swinhoei. Next base: position 57,186 of record CM033446.1, on the reverse strand, counting down.
AGGCACAAGAGAAGGAGCGGCAGGACTGGGAGAAGGAAGAGCGCGAGGACGGAGAGAGAAAGCGGCAGCATGAGTGGGCCACGGCAGAGCGGAGAAGCCGAGAGGCCGCAGCTGCGGTGAATGGGGAGGGGCCCAGGGGTCCCAGGACGGCAGGTCACTTTGAGAGGTTCCTGCTGTCCCAGTGTAAGGACGTGGGGGACTTGGACGGGTTCCTTAGCACCTCTGAGCGAGCCTGCGAGCTGCACCAGGTCCCCCCAGCCGACTGGCTCTGCTAGCTCTCCCCCTTGCTGGACCAGGAGGCCGCAGAGGTGCTCGGCCAGCTGGAGCTGCAGCCGGGGGGCTACGAAGGGGTCAAACAGGCCCTGCTGCACAAGTTCGGGCTGCCCCCGAGACGTACAGGAAGAAGTTCCAGGAGGTGCAGAAGGGCCCTGAGGAGACCTGCGCAGACCTGGCCTCCCGCCGGGCGCAATGCTGCCGCAAGTGGGTGTGCGGGGCTGGGCTCAGACCGCAGAGGACCTGCTTACGCTGATGATCCTGGAGCGGTTCTATGAAACGTGCCCGCCCAGCCTGAGGCTGTGGCTGAAGTCCCACCCCCATTGGAGCAGCCAGACAGCCAACACAGGTTGGGGCTTTGAGCAGGATGTGTCAGGACTGCTGGGATATGTGCGGGGACTGCCAGGATAAGTGGGGGCTGGTCAAGGCCTACCAGGGGTATATGTGGTGCAGGGAAGCTGGCTGATGGCCCAGGGGTGAGAGGGAATCGCACAGATACCAGTTCCTGGCTGTACAACTGGGGGAAGCGCCTATGGGGTGGGTCCAGAACGGGGGTGCCAGAAATCTCCCCCCAAAGGGCCAGCCAGCACTTGGGCAGAGCTGGCCCGAGGGGACCTGCTATCCCTACGTGCAAAGGGGCTACAAGCAGGCTCAGTGTCCCAAAGCCCGGACAGGCCCCACAACCCGACACTTCCCAGGATTAACTGGCTGGAGCTGGAGGAGGAGCAGGCTGCCCTCAGCTCAGGGTGGGAGGCCGCTCAGGCCAGCTTCTCTGGGAGACCTGACGCTCCAGAGGCAGATTTTTCCGTGTACTGGGTGGGGCCGGGGCGGCACCTGTGGAGCGAGTGCCTCGTGCCCCTGGAGGTGGATGGCAGGCTACTGGGACACAGGGGCAGAAGTGATGCTGGCCCAGCCTGAGCTGACCTGGGCGCAGCTCAGCCCCTGGGGAGAGGGTGCCAGGAGGTTCTGGTGGAGGAAGGGATTCATGTACTGGGAATGGCTTCCCCCTGGGAAAGTGGGGTCATGGGGGTCCAGTGGCAGCGGTGGTTCCCCAAAGGTATCTCCCCAGGATGGCAGGCTACTGGGATACAGGGGCAGAGGTGCTGCTGGCCCAGCCCGAGCTAGTGGCCCCGGACTGCATGGTGCCCAACACCCGGCTGACCCTGGGCTGACCCTGTAGCTCGGGTGCATTTGCAATGGGGGTCTAAGGAGGGCCCCAAGGAAGTGGGGGTGCACCAGCACCTGCCTGCTGGGGTGCTGATGGGGGATTGACCAGAAGAACCCCACAGTGCTCTGGTTGCTACCCGTAGCGAGAGCCGGCGAGAGGCCCTCTGCCCTGAACTTGGGGAGGGCACCCTGCAGGGGGCACAGGGCTCCGTCCCAGCAGACAAGAGGCCCTAGGGGGCCAGGCTCAACAGAGCTGGCACCCTGGACACAGGCAGTCGGGGGTACAGGTCCCTGTTCCTTCCCCAGCTGCTGAATTCCAGGCTGAGGTGCAGGCAGATCCCTCCTTGCAGACGCTGAGGGACCGGGCTGACCTGGGCGCAGCTCAGCCCCTGGGGGGAGGGTGCCAGGAGAGGTTCTGGTGGAGGAAGGGATTCCTGTACCGGGAATGGCTCCCCCCTGGGAAAGTGGGGTCATGGGGGATCCAGTGGCAGCTGGTGGTTCCCCAAAGGTATCTCCCCAGGCTGCTGCACCTGGCCCACGATATCTGTTTCTTGGCGCACCAGGATCCAGCGCATCTGGCTGAGGCTGCTCCAAAACTTTTACTGGCCGGGGATATTTGCGGCCGTGCAGCAGTACTGCCGGTCCTGCAACTCCTGCCAGAGGGTGGGGAAAGCCCGAGGTAGGAAGAAAGCTGCCTTGAGGCCCCTGCCCATCATAGAGGAGCCTTTCCAGAAGGTGGCAATGGATCTAGTGGGGCCCCTTGGCAAGGCGACCCAGACAGAGAAGAAATACGTCCTGGAGGTGGTGGATTTCGCTACTCGCTACCCCGAGGCCGTGGCTCTGCCCCTGTCGATGCAGACATGGTGGCAGACGCACTGCTGGCCATTTTCAACAGGGGGCGGTTCCCCCAGGAGGTCCTCACTGGCCAGGGGTCCAACTTCATGTCAGCCCTGTTCCGGTGCTTGTGGGAAAAGCACGGGGTCCGGCTCTCTTGGGCCTCGGCGTACCACTTCTGGTCCAACGGGCCAGTGGGGAAGTTCCATGGGACACTAAAGCTGATGCTGAAGGGCTTTATGCACCGGCACCCACAGGACTGGGCCAAGTACTTGCCCCACCTGCTGTCTGCACACTGGGAGATGCCCCAAGGGTCCACCGGGTTCTCCCCGTTATAGCCGTGGTGCAGAAGGAGAGGGGACCTCTGGGCTTGCTGAGAGAGTTATGGGAGGGGGAGACCTTCCCGGATATAGAGTGGGGGGTGGAGGACGTCCTGGCTTTCTGGGAAAGGCTCGCTGAGCTCATGGGCCTGGCCAGAGTGACCCTGGGCAGAGCCCAAGGGAAGCGGAAGGGCTGGTATGACCTCAGTGCACGGGCCTGTGCTGGTGCCACTAGGGCCAGGGATGGGTCTTGTCCCCGTACGGAAGAGCAGCCGGGGGCAGCCCCCTCAAAGTCATCCAGCAGCTGAACAGGGTGGAGCCGGCTCCTGCAGGATGCCGCTATGGCAGGCCTAAGCTAGGGGGAGCGCCAATGTCACAGCCGATGCTTTATCCCGCCGGGGAGGCAGGGATCTGGATTTCCCCAGGCCGCAGGCTGAGTGACCCCGCTCAGTGTGGTCTCGAAGGGGGGAGAGATGTGACTTAGTGGGGATGCTGTCTACTTTTGTAACCCCGTGTTTCTGCCTGGCTGCATTGTGTTAGGTGTGAGTCCTGATGACTCGCTCCAGATGTGTGTTGGGCCCAGACACCTGAGGGCCAGACTGAGAAGATAAGGACTCTGTTGAGAGAGAGAGAGAGAGAGCTCTGTCATCAGCCTGGGAACTAGGCCTGGGAGTGGGGTTAGTCTTGGCTGGGCTAGGAGGACTGTGGGGGCTGGGAGCAGGAAAGGGGGGTTCAGGGCCCGTGAGCCGCTTCCCCCCAGAGGAATGAGGCTGCCTGCTCTCAGTGCCTGTGCTAACATCGATCCTCTGCTGTGCTGTGTCCCTGGGAAGCAATAAACCTTCTACTCCACTGGCTGGATGAGAGTTACATCTGGCTGCAGATGGAGGTGCAGGATCAGGGACCCCCTGACATGCCGTCACAGTGACCCTGCTCAGTTTGGTCTCGAAGGGGGGAGAGATGTGATGTCATGGGGATTTTGTCCACTTTTGTAGTCCTGTGTTCACTCTGTTGTTACATTCACTTTTTACTCTGTGTGTGTGTGTGTGTGTGTGTGTGTGTGTGTGTGTGTGTGTGTGTGTGTGTGTGTGTGTGTGTGTGTGTGTGTATGACTCACTGCAGAAGTGTATTCAGCCTCTCACACCTGAGGGCCAGGCCTAGGAGATGAGAGACAAAGGATAGGGGCCAGGGCTGGATTAAGGGGGGGGGCTAGCCGGGCCGGGGTGCCGACCACGGGGTGCCTGATGGCAGCTGTAAGGTGCGCCGCACGCCCCATTGCAGCTGTAAGGTGAGTAGCGCGCCAGGGGGCGAGGCCGCGCATGCGCCGGGTAACCACACATGCGTCGCGCGCCTGCTACCCGGGGCGCAGGAATGGCTCGAGCTGGCCCTGGGAGGGGCTGACACCAGGCTGGCGACGAGAGCCAGGGGGATGGGTCAGTCTCGGCTGGACTAGGATGAGAAAAGGGGCTTAGAGCAGGAAAGGGGAGTGAAGGGCCCGGGACCCTTTCTCCCTGAGAGGAATAATACTGGCTGCTCTTGTTCCCTGTGCTAACATCGATCCTACGATACGCTGTGTCCCTGTAACCCAATAAACCTGTTCTACCTGCCGGCTGAGAGTCACGTCTGGCTGCGGCTGGGGTGCAGGGTTGGGGACTCCCCGATGCTCCGTGACACTGGCTACCCCATGCCCTGACCTGCTGCATGTGCTTCCAGGCCAAGGGTGCCTATGAGAAGGTGGGGGAAGCCACAGAGACAGCGCTGACCTGCCTGGTGGAGAAGATGAATGTTTTCAACACAGATGTGCGGAGCATCTCCAAGGTGGAGCGTGCCAACGCCTGCAACTCTGTAAGTGTTCATCTATGAGGACCTGCACCCCAAGTGCCCTTGCCCTGCCCCCTCCCCACTATGCCAGTGCTTGCAACTCTGCACATTTGCCCCCCCCTGCTACCCATGCCCACCCAATCTGTGACCATCCCTGCCTGGGCCAGCAGGAGATGTGTTGTACTGGATCCCGGGGCTCACACTCTCCTGCTTTGCTCTCATTGGCCTTCTCAAGCTGGCTGATTAGTGCCTTGCTGAGACGCTGTCCCTGTGCTTCCTGGGTCAGGAAGGAGGCACTGCCTTGCGCTCCATAGCTGGGACTCCTTGGGGTCACAGCTCACCTCTTGGTCCCCTTGCCCTCACCCCAGGTGATTAAGCAGCTGATGAAGAAGGAGTTCACTCTGGAGTTCTCCCGTGACAGGAAGTCCATGTCCGTGTACTGCTCCCCCGCCAAGGCTGCCCGCACAGCGGTGGGCAACAAGATGTTTATCAAGGTCAGTGCCAGGATCGTAGCCCTCCCCGTCCCTCTGTCCCTGCTGCACCCTGTCCCCCTCTCCTTCACTCTGTACCCGCCGCGTCCTGTCCCTCCCCTTCCCTCTGTCCCTGCTGCGCCCTGTCCCCTTCCCCTTCCCTCTGTCCCTGCTGCACCCTGTCCCCTTCCCCTTCATTCTGTCCCTGCTGCACCCTGTCCCCCTCTCCTTCCCTCTGTCCCCGCCGCGTCCTGTCCCTCCCACCTCTTCCCGCTGTCCCCATTGCGCCCTGTTCCTCCCTCCCCTTCTCTCTGTCCCCACCATGCCCTGTCCCTCCCCTTCCCTCTGTCCCTGCTGCGCCCTGTCCCCCTCCCCTTCCCTCTGTCCCTGCTGCACCCTGTCCCCCTCTCCTTCCCTCTGTCCCCGCCGCGTCCTGTCCCTCCCACCTCTTCCTGCTGTCCCCATTGCGCCCTGTTCCTCCTTCCCCTTCTCTCTGTCCCCGCCATGCCCTGTCCCCCTCCCCTTCCCTCTGTCCCTGCTGCACCCTGTCTCCCTCCCCTTCCCTCTGTCCTTGCTGCACCGTCCCCCTCCCCTTCACTCTGTCCCTGCCGTGTCCTGTCCCTCCCCTTCACTCTTTCCCTCCTGCACCCTGCTCCTCCCTCCCCTTCCCTCTGTCCCCCCCGCATCCTGTGCCTCCCACCCCTTCACTCTGATTCTGCTTTGCCCAGCTCCCCCTCTCCTTCGCTCTGACCCCATTGCGCCCTGTCCCCCTCCCCTTCCCTCTGTACCTGCCACGCCCTATCCCTCCCCTTCCCTCTGTCCCTGCTGCGCCCTGCTCCCTCTCCCCTTCCCTCTGTCCCCACCGCGTCCTGTCACCTTCCTCTATTGCGCCCCTCCCCTTCCCACTCTGTCCTCGCCGTGCCCTGCTCCTCCGTCCCTGCCACACCCTGCTCCTCCCTCCTTCCTCTCCCTCCTCCTTCCTCTCTGTCCCCGCTGTGCCCTGCTCCTCCCTCCCCTTTCCTCTCTCCCCACTGTGCCCTGTCCCTCTGTGACGGCACGTCGGAGTTCCCCTGACTCCTGCACCCCCGTAGTGGCACGAACAGACTCCTCCAGCCAGTAGGATCGAGGGAGTTTATTGCTTCTCCAAGGATGCAGCACAGCACAGATGTAATCCGGTTACAGGGCCAGGCCTAGGATGCCTCAGCCCCCCTTGAGATGGGGGAGACTGGGCCCCTAAATTCCAGGCCCCCTTGCTTAGGCTGCTTCCTCCATGATTCCAGACAGAAACTGACTCTCTTCCAGCCCTGCCCCCCAGCCAGGGTTGGACCCCGCCTTCCTCCCTTTGTCTCTCTCCCTGGGAGGCGACTGGTCAGACAGGTTGGGAGACCCTTGCCTAGTGACTCATCCGCTGTCCTGCTGGGCCGTGCTACAAACAGCCGCCAGTGGAGGTCACCCATAGCCCACTACCCAAGCCCAGCAACCAGCAAGGCACCCCCACTACGCCACACCCTCCATCCCCCTCCCTCTCTGTCCCCACTGCACTGTGTCCCTCCTTCCCCATCCCTCTGTCCCCGCTGTGTCCTGTGTCTCCTGCCATGGCCAGCACCTGGGAGGGACCTGCATCACTTGCAGCCAGCTGTGGGCCTGCAGGACAGACTGGGAGCCCCACGTTGCTGGCAGGCACCCAGCTGGGAACATATGTGCATGTCTACCTGCATCGTCCCACTTTTACAGCATGCTGGGGTGCACCGGCCTGCTTCCCCTTTCGCTGCTCTTTGTCCATCTCTTGCTTGTGCAGCTGTCTCTGTGTTTGCTCCGCCACTCTTGCTGCATCCGCCTCTCCTGCTCTTGCTCCCACAGGGCGCTCCTGAGGGCGTGGTTGACCGCTGCAACTACGTCCGGGTGGGCACCACCCGTGTCCCCCTCACGCCCCTGGTGAAAGACAAGATCATGAGCGTCATCAAGGAGTGGGGAACAGGGCGCGACACACTGCGCTGCTTGGCCCTGGCCACTCGCGACACCCCCCCCAAGAGAGAGGACATGAACCTGGAGGACTCCACCAAGTTTGTCGAATATGAGGTCAGGGTCAGGGGAGATAGTGGGAGCGGTGGCTGTGGGCTCAGGAGGGCTGGTGGGGGCGGGCTCAGGAGGGCTGGCGGGGCGGGGCGTGGCTGAGGGGCGGTGGCTGAGGGCAGTGGCTTCAGGGTCGGGGCAGGTGGTGGGGGTGGCATCTGAGGGATCAGGGGCTGGTGGCGGCGGCTGAGGAGTCTGGGGCTCATGGGGGTGGCGGCTGAGGGGTCGGGGTTGGTGAGGGTGGCGGCTGAGGGGTCAGGAGTTGGTGGGGCGGTGGTGGGGCAGCGGCTGAGGGGTTGGGGGCTGGCGGGGCAGTGGCTGAGGGGTCGGGGTTGGCGGGGCAGTGGTGGGGCAGCGGCTGAGGGTCGGGACTGGTGGGGGTGGCGGCTGAGGGGTCGGGGTTGGTGGGGCAGTGGCTGAGGGTTCAGGAGTTGGTGGGGCGGTGGTGGGGCAGCGGCTGAGGGGTCGGGGGACTGGTGGGGCAGTGGCTGAGGGTCGGGGGTTGGCGGGGCGGTGGTGGGGGCGGCTGAGGGGTCGGGGTTGGTGGGGCAGTGGCTGAGGGTTCAGGAGTTGGTGGGGCGGTGGTGGGGCAGTGGCGGTCGAGGGGCTGGTGGCTGGCGGCGGCTGAGGGGTCGGGGCTGGCGGGGGCGGCTGAGGGGTCGGCGGTTGGCGGGCGGCAGCTGAGGGTCTGGGGACTGGTGGGGCGCGGCTGAGGGGTCGGGGTTGGCGGGGTGGCGGCTGAGGGGTCTGGGGACTCATGGGGGTGGCGGCTGAGGGGGGGCTGGCGGGGCAGCGGCTGAGGTCTGGGGACTGGTGGGGTTGGCGGCTGAGGGGTCGGGGTTGGCGGGGCGGCGCTGAGGGGTCAGTTGGTGGGGCGGTGGTGGGGGCAGCGGCTGAGGGGTCGGGGTTGGCGGGCGGCTGAGGGGTCGGGGGTTGGCGGGGCGGCGTCTGAGGGGTCGGGGCTGGCGGGGCGGGCGGCGGCTGAGGGGTCTGGGGGCTGGCGGGGCGGCGCTGAGGGGTCGGGGCTGGCGGGGCGGCGGCTGAGGGGTCGGGGTTGGCGGGGCAGCGGCTGAGGGGTCTGGGGACTGGTGGGGTTGGCGGCTGAGGGGTCGGGGTTGGCGGGGCGGCTGAGGGGTCAGGAGTTGGTGGGGCGGTGGCGGGGGCAGCGGCTGAGGGGTCGGGGTTGGCGGGGCAGCAGCTGAGGGTCTGGGGACTGGTGGGGGTGGCGGCTGAGGGGTCGGGGTTGGCGGGGCGGCGGCTGAGGGGTCAGGAGTTGGTGGGGCAGTGGCTGAGGGGTCGGGGACTGGCGGGGTGGCGGCTGAGGGTCGGGGGCAGTTGTTGGGCGGCGGCTGAGGGGTTGGGAGTTGGTGGGGGTGACAGCTGAGGGATCGGGGGCAGTTGGTGGGGGCTGCAGCAGAGGCTATGTCTAGACTATAAGCCTCTTTCGAAAGAGAGCGTTGTGACAGTGCATCGGGGATCCCCCGATCCTGCACCCCCGTAGCAGCAAGAACAGACTCCACCAGCCAGTAGAACAGGGGGGTTTATTGCTTCTCCAGGGTACAGCCCAGCACAGACGTGATGTAGCTACAGGAGTCGGGGCCAGGATGCCTCAGACCCCTTGGGATGGGGGGGCCTAGGCTCCCAGACTCCCAGCCCTCTGCTTAGTCTGCTCCCTTCATGGTTTCCCCCAGCCGAAACTGACCCTTCCCCCGAACACTCACTTCCTTTGTTCAGTCCCTGCCTTCAACAGGTAGGACCAGTTGGGTCTTTGTCTATGTGACCTCAGGTGGCCCCCCCCGCTGGACAGTGCTTACAGACACAGGCCAGTAGGGGTCACCCACAGCCCAAACACAACAACCAGTGAATGCCTGTCCACTGCATCACATCTCTCCCCCCTGTGAGAGCGAACTGAGCGGGGCCACTCCGCCTGTGGCCTGAGGAAGTTTGGGCCCCCCACTACGGGACAGCGCGTCGGCGATGATGTTGGCGTACTCCTTGACATGGATCACTTCCATGTCGTAGTCCTGCAGGAGCAGGCTCCACCTCAGCAGCTTGGCCTTCGTCCCTTTCATCTGGTGCAGCCAGGTCAGGGGGCAGTGGTCGGTTACACCGTGAAATGCCGGCCAGACAGGTACAGCTGCAGCTTTTGAAGAGCCAGACATTCCTTCTCTATGGCCATGTAGCTCCGCTCCCGGGGCAGCAGCTTCCTGCTCTGGTACACAATGGGGTGTCACTCCCCCTTCTCATCCACCTGCATCAGCACCGCCCCCAGCCCAGTATCTGAGGCATTGGTAAACAAAATAAAGGGCTTGCCAAAGTCTGGATTTACCAGCACTGGGGCCTTGACCAGGGCCTCCTTCAGTGCACAGAGAGCCCCCTGGCACTGCTCCGTCCAGACCACCCTGTCGGGCCTGCCCTTCCTGCACAGCTCCGTGATCAGAGCATCGATGGAGCTGAAGTTGGGCACAAACCTCTGGTAGTACCCCGACATCCCAATGAAAGCCTGGACCTGCTTCTTCGTCTGGGGAAGCAGCCAATCCTGGATGGCCTCCACCTTGGCCGGTTCTGGCTTTAAGCAGCCGCTCCCCTACCTTATGGCCCAGGTAGGACACCTCGGCCATCCCGACCTTGCGCTTCCCAGCCTTTACAGTCAGCCCAGCCCCGCACTGATGGTCCAGTACCTGGCTGATCTGGGACATGTGGTCCTCCCAGGTCTGGCTGAAGACACAAATATCGTGGATGTACGCCAGGGCAAAGCTCTCCATCCCCCCTCAGCAGCTGGTCCACCAGACGCTGGAAGGTCACCGGTGCCCCCTTGAGGCCAAAGGGCAGGACCAGGAATTCGTAGAGCCCCACTGGGGTGATAAACGCTGATTTCAGCCTGGCCTCCAGATCTAGTGGCACCTGCCAGTAGCCCTTGGTGAGGTCCAGGGTGGTGAGGTAGCGAGCTCCCCCCATCTTGTCCCGGGGCTCGTCGGGCCTAGGCATGGGGTAGGCGTCGGACACCATGATGGCGTTGAGCTTCCGATAGTCCACACAGAACCCGATTGACCTGTCGTTCTTGGGGACCAGAACTACTGGAGAGGCCCAGGGAATGGAGGACGGTTGGATCACCCCTAGTGCCAGCATGTCCCGGACCTCTCTCTCCAGGTCCTGGACTGTCTTCCCATGACTCTGAATGGGGAGCAGCGCACCGGGGGGTGGGTGCCCGTCTGTACCCAGTGGACAGCCAGGTTGGTGAGACCAGCTGCTGGTGGGAGCCCAGCACCTCTCAGATCTCAGCCTGCTGGGCTGGGGTGAGCTGGTCCGAGAAGGAAATTGACTCCAGTGAAGAGTCTGCTCTTGTCCCAGGGAACAGACCCACCAAGGGATTCTCCCCCTGCTCCTCCCAGGGCCTGCACACGGCCAGCACCAAGTTCTCCTGGCCCCAGTACGGCTTCATCGTGTTAATGTGATACACTCGCTGGCTGCACATCCGGCCAATCAACTCCACCAAGTTGTTCACCTCATTCAGCTCCTTAATGACCTGGAAGGGTCTGTCCCAGGCTGCTTGCAGCTTGTTCTTCCGCATGGGGATTAGGACCATCACTTGGTCCCCGGTAGCGTAGGTACGGGCTCATGCATTGCGGTCGTACCAGACCTTCTGCTTCCCCTGGGCCCTGCTCAGGTTCTCTCTGGCCAGGCCCATGAGCTCAGTGAGTCTTTCTCAGAAAGCCAGGATGTATTCCACCATCGACTCACCCTCCAGGGAGGCCTTCCCCTCCCACTCTTCTCTCAGTAGGTCCAGGGGTCCTCTCACCCGCCTCCCATATAACAGCTTGAACAGGGAGAATCCTGTGGACTCCTGGGGCACCTCCCTGTACACGAACAGCAGGTGGGGTAGGTACTTGTCCCAGTCCTATGGGTGCTGGTGCACAGGAGCGGCCTGAGGCCAGCTGCAGCAGCTGGCACCCTAGGCAGGGCAGCAAAATCGGCGCCCCTGCCTGCACAGCCGTCAATGGCCGTGACGTCATCATCAGGCGCCCGGGCCAGCGGCGCCCTAGGCAGCTGCCTAGCTCACCGAGGCTCACGGGCCACCCCTGCTGGTGCATAAAGGTTCTCAGCGTCTGCTTCAGAGTCCCATTGAACCTCTCCACTAACCCGTTTGTCTGGGGGTGATACGCTGAGGCCCAGGTGTGCTGGACCCTGCACTTCTCCCACAAGCACCAGAGCAGGGCCGACATGAAATTGGATCCCTGGTCCATGAGGACCTCCTTGGGGAACCCCACCCTACTGAAAATGGCCAGCAGTGCGTCTGCCACTGTGTCTGCCTCGATAATGGGCAGAGCCACGGCCTCGGGGTAGCGGGTGGCAAAATCCACCACCACCAGGATGTATTTTTTCCCCATCCGGGTCGCTCTGCTGAAGGGTCCCACTATATCCATCACCACCTTCTGGAAAGGTTCCTCTATAATGGGTAGGGGCCTCAAAGCAGCTTTCCTCCTATCTTGGGCCTTCCCCACCCTCTGGCAGGAGTCGCAGGACCGGCAGTAACGCTGCATGGATGCAAATATCCTCGGCTACTAGAAGTTTTGGAGCAGCCTCAGCCGCATGTGCCGGATCCCCTGTGTCCCGAGAAGGGGATGACATGGGCCAGGCACAGCAGCTTGCGGTGATACTTTTGGGGAATTACCAGCTGCTGCTGGAGCCCCCATATGCCCACCTTCCTTGGGGAGAGCCATTCCCAGTACAGGAATCCCTGCTCCCACAGGAACCTCTCCTGGCAATCTCCCCCTAGGGGGCTGAGCTGCGCCCAGGTCATCCCGGTCCCTCAGGGTCCGCAAAGAGGGATCTGCCTGCACTTCAGCCTGGAATTCAGCAGCTGGGGCAGGGACAGGGACCTGTTTCCCCCTTCCCCCCCCTTTCCTGGATCCGGAGTCCCAGCTCGGTCGGGCCCCGTGTCTGCTGGGATGGGGCCCTGAGCCCCTGCAGGAAGACCTCCCCTGGGTCAGGGTCACCAGCCCCTTGCTGGCTCTGGCTACGGGTGGTGACCAGAGCCCTGTGGGGTCTCTCTGGCCACTCCTCTAGGTCCCCCCCCCCATCAGCACCTCCGTGTGTAAGTGCCGGTGCACCCTCACTTCCTTGGGGCCCTCAGCCCCCCATTTCAGATGCACCTGGGCTATGGGCACCTTAAATGGGGTCCCGTCTATGCCCCTTCAAGGTCAGCTGAGTGTTGGGCACCATATGGTCTGGGGCTACGACCTTGCCCCCGTGTCCCAGAAACCCATCACCTTCCTGCCATCCACCTCCAGGGGCACGAGGCTCTCGCTCCGCAGGGGCTGCACTGTCCCCACCCGGTACATGGAGAGACCTGCCTCTGGAGCATCAGGTTTCTGGGGGGGGTTGGCCTGAGCAGCCTTCCCCCCGCTTTGAGCTGAGGTTTGCTTGCTGGCCCCTGCCTCTGGGGCAGCCTGCCCTTCTCCCAGCTTCAGCCAGTTAACCCTGGAAAGTCTCAAGTCGTGGGACCTGTCCTGATGCCTGGGGCACTGAGCCCTCTTGTGGCCTCTTTTCCCACAGCGATGGCAAGTTAGGTCCTGCGGGCCCCTTCGGGCCGACTCTCTGGGGTGCAGATGGCTGGTCCCTGTCTCTTGGGCTCGCCTGAAGGTGATTTCCTCCATTGCTCAGCCAAGAACCTGTCCCTGCGTGACTCCCTTTGTCTCCGGGACTCCCTTTCTGTCTGGGACTCCTGTTCACACCCGGACCAGCTGTCCATGAACTCATCCACCAGCCTCCCGGCCTTCTGGGGGCCCTCTGGCTTCCGGTCCTTGAGCCACAGCCTCAGGCAGGGCGGGCACGCTTCATAAAACTGTTCCAGCATTATCAGCTTAAGCAGGTCCTCTGCGGTCCAGGCTCTGACCCCAGACACCCACTTGCGGCAGTATTGCGCCAGGCGGGAGGCCAGATCTACATAGGTCTCCCATGGCCTCTTCTGCACCCCCCGGAACTTCTTCCTGTACGTCTCAGGGGTCAGCCTGAACTTGTGTAGCTGGCCTCTTTGACCCCTTGGTAATAACCCAGCTGTAGATTCTCCAGCTGGTTGAGCACCCCTGGATCCTCCTGATCCAGCAAAGGGGTGAGCAGTGGCTGAGGGGTCGGGGGCTGGTGGAGGTGGCGACTGAGGGGTCGGGGGCTAGCAGGGGCAGCAGCTGAAGGGGCGGGGCTGGCGGGGTGGCGACTGAGGGGTCAGGGGTTGGTGGGGTTGGCAGCTGAGGGTCGGGGCAGTTGGTTGGGGCGGCGACTGAGGTCGGGGCAGTTGGTGGGGGCAGCGACTGAGGAGTCGGGGCTGGTGGGGGTGGTGACTGAGGGTCGGGGCTTGGTGGGGCGGCGGCTAAATGGTCGGGGATGGTGGGGTGGCAGCTGAGGAGTCCAGGGGCTGGTGGGGCGGCAACTGAGGGTCGGGGCTGGTGGGGCAGTGACTGAGGGGTCGGGGTTGGTGGGGCAGCGGCTAAATGGTCGGGGATGGCGGGGTGCAGCTGAGGAGTCCAGGGGCTGGTGGGGCGGCAGCTGAGGGGTCGGGGGGCAGTTGGTGGGGCGGCGACTGAGGGGTCGGGGCTGGTGGGGGCAGTGACTGAGGGTCGGGGTTGGTGGGGCGGCGGCTAAATGGTCGGGGATGGCGGAGGTGGCAGCTGAGGAGTCCAGGGGCTGGTGGGGCGGCAGCTGAGGGGTCGGGGGCAGTTGGTTGGTGCGGCGACTGAGGGGTCGGGGCTAGTGGGGCAGCGACTGAGGGGTCGGGGCTGGTGGGGGTGGTGACTGAGGGGTCGGGGTTGGTGGGGCAGCGGCTAAATGGTCGGGGATGGCGGAGGTGGCAGCTGAGGAGTCCAGGGGCTGGTGGGGCGGCAGCTGAGGGTCGGGGCAGTTGGTTGGTGCGGCGACTGAGGTCGGGGCTAGTGGGGCAGCGACTGAGGGTCGGGGCTGGTGGGGGTGGTGACTGAGGGGTCGGGGTTGGTGGGGCAGCGGCTAAATGGTCGGGGATGGTGGGGTGGCAGCTGAGGAGTCCGGGGCTGGTGGGGTGGCGGTTGGGGCTGGTGGGGGCAGCAGCTGGGGTCAGAGAAGGGGTTGGCTGGTGTAGTGGTTGGTGGGTCGAGGCAGAGATTGTTTGTTGCAGTGTCTGAGGGGGCTGGTGGGGTCTGGCTGGGGGATGGGTTGTAGGTGGGTTGGGGGCAGGCTGAGGGTTGTAGGCTCTTTGGAGTGCGGCTGGGGGTTGCTATGGGCCCAACGTGTTCTATGGCCCCCACAGGTGGACCTGACCTTCGTGGGCTGCGTGGGGATGCTGGACCCACCCCGGAAAGAGGTGATGGGATCTATCCAGCTGTGCCGTGATGCTGGCATCCGTGTCATCATGATCACGGGGGACAACAAGGGCACAGCCATTGCCATCTGCCGCCGCATTGGGATCTTCAGTGAGGACGAGGAGGTGCTGGGCAAGGCCTACACGGGCCGTGAGTTCGACGACCTGCCCCCCCGCCGAGCAGCGTGAGGCCTGCAAGCGGGCCTGCTGCTTCGCCCGTGTGGAGCCTACCCACAAGTCCAAGATCGTGGAGTTCCTGCAGTCCTTCGACGAGATCACGGCCATGGTGAGTGAGGGCAGGGGCATGGGTGGGGGCGAGCGGGGGAAGGAAGGGGGGGTCCCTGCCTCAGAGTGGGGCCAGAGGCTGAGCTGGGGACTGTGCGCATGGGGGCACCTGGCAGGGGCCACTGTGGGCAGACAGGGCACTGGGCTAGATGGACCTTGAGTCTGACTCAGTCTGGCTGCTCTTATGTTCTTATGGCCTGTGGTGTTTGGGGATCCTGGGCTCTGTGGCTCACCTTGCCCCTCCCCCCAGACAGGCGACGGGGTGAATGATGCCCCTGCACTGAAGAAGGCTGAGATCGGCATCGCCATGGGCTCGGGAACAGCCGTAGCCAAAACGGCCTCCGAGATGGTCCTGGCTGACGACAACTTCTCCACTATCGTGGCAGCTGTGGAGGAGGGCAGGGCCATCTACAACAACATGAAGCAGTTCATCCGCTACCTCATTTCCTCCAACGTGGGCGAGGTCGTCTGGTGAGTGCACGGTTCTCACACACTGCTCCCCTGTCCCATCAGCTCCCCTGGCCGCACCAGTGTCACAAGGGAGCGCTGTGATCCGGTTGATCAAGCCGTATCACGCTACCCATTTGGTTCAGCATTCACAGAACAAAAGAGTTTTTCACAGTATCTTAAACATCCCTTTAACAAGTTTTATTGCACTTGTGACGGCGCGTTGGGGTCCCCCGATCCTGCACCCCCATAGCAGCCAGAACAGTCTCCACCAGCCAGCAGAATAGAAAGGGGGTTATTGATTTTTCCAGAATACAGCACAGCTTAGACGTGTTGTGGCAATAGGAGGGGGGCTAGGATGCCCAGACCCCATAAGGCGGGTGCCTGAGGCCGTAGTCTCCAGGCCCCTTCCCTAGGCTGTCTCCATCATGTTTCCAGCCCCAGACTAACTCTTCCTCCCCCCACGTCCTTCCTTTGTTCCAACCTCCTTCTCTCCCCCAAGTCAGAACAGGTCAGGGGAGTGTCTGGCCCCCCTGCTGGGCCGTGCTCACAGACAGGGTCAGTAGGGGACAGCCCAAGCCTAGCGACCAGCAAGATGACCCACTACATCACATCTCTCCCCCCCTCCGAGAGCGAACTGAGTGGGGCCATTCGGCCTGTGGCCTGGGGAGGTTCGGGCCCCCCACTACGGGATAGCGCGTCGGCGATGATGTTGGCATACCCCTTGCCATGGATCACTTCCATGTTGTAGTCCTGCAGGAGCAGGCTCCATCTCAGCAGCTTGGTGTTGGTCCCCTTCGTCTGGTGCAGCCAGGTCAGGGGGCAGTGGTCAGTTACACCGTGAAATGCCGGCCAAACAGGTATGGCTGCAGCTTTTGAAAGGCCCACCCCATCGCCAGGCATCCTTCTCTATGGCCGCGTAGCTCCGCTCCCGGGGCAGCAGCTTCCTGCTCAGGTACACGATGGGGTGTCGCTCCCCCTTCTCATCCACCTGCATCAGCACCGCCCCCAGCCCATTGTCCGAGGCATCAATAAACACCATAAAGGGCTCATCGAAATCTGGATTTATCAGCACTGGGGCCTTGACCAGGGCCTCCTTCAGTGCTGTCATGGCTCCTTCCCCACTCTGGCACGATAAATGCAGAAGTGGGGGCCAGCAAGTGTACTCCAAAGCCTTATCTACCAGGCTTTGGTATAAAACTTCCCCCAAAATCTTAAAAACCTAGATCTTGGGAATAAAATTTCTGCTTCCACCACCCAAATATTAATAAAGCAATCAGGGGAAAGATCATTTGGGAAATCTCACCCCTAAAATAAAAATCAGGGCACACAATTAACCAATGCCAGGTTAATAAAAAGAAAAGAAAGAACTTTTATTATCACAACAATATTCCTGTTGCAAGCATAATGACTAGATGGGAAGGTTACAAAATATACTCATGGAGAAACTCCATGGGCCTGAACTTAGTTACAAAGGAAAGCCAAAATATCTTTTAAAACATGTACAGACCTCAGATCCCATACCCAAATCATAAAACAAGAAAACCTAATGGATTTATTTAAACTTTACCCTACTTATAGAAAGTCAAGAATTGTTTCTTGGAGAGAGAGGGTATGTCTACACTAGCTCGTTAGTTCGAGCTAGGTAGGCAAATGAGGGCAACCGGAGTTGCAAATGAAGCCCGGGATTTAAATATCCCGGGCTTCATTTGCATGTTCCCGGGCGCTGCCATTTTTAAATCCCCCTTAGTCTGAACTAACTGCCCACGGCTAGACGCGGCAGTTAAACGTTAATTCGAACTAACTCCTTAGTTCGAATTAACTGTTACTCCGAGGAGTTAGTTCGAATTAACGTTTAACTGCCGCGTCTAGCCGCGGGCAGTTAGTTCGGACTAAGGGGGCTTTAAAAATGGCGGTGCCCGGGAACATGCAAATGAAGCCCGGGATATTTAAATCCCGGGCTTCATTTGCAACTCCGGTTGCCCTCATTTGCCTACCTAGCTCAAACTAACGAGCTAGTGTAGACATACCAGAGAGAGACATGTTTGTCTCTCTCTGTAGCTGCAGAGAGCTCACAGAGCCAGACAAAGGAGGGAAAAACCCAAATTCCTTTGTCCCAGTTTGCAGTTCCTATCTACATTCCTATTGGCCACTCCACCAGGCTAGGTGTAGTTAACCCCTTAGTCCCCAGGCTGCTGGCTAACCCTCATAAATATGACAAGTGCACAGAGAGCCCCCTGGCACTGCTCCGTCCAGACCACCCTGTCTGGCCTGCCCTTCCTGCACAGCTCCGTGATCAGGGCAGCGATGGAGCTGAAGTTGGGCACAAACCTCCGGTAGTACCCTGCCAGCCCAATGAAAGCCTGGACCTGCTTCTTGGTCTGGGGAACTGGCCAGTCCCGGATGGCCTCCACCTTGGCCAGTTCCGGCTTCAAGCAGCCGCTTCCCACCTTATGGCCCAGGTAGGACACCTTGGCCATTCCGACCTTGCACTTCCCAGCCTTTACAGTCAGTCCAGCCCCCCACAGCTGGTCCAGTACCTGGCTGACCTGGGACACGTGGTCCTCCCAGGTCTGGCTGAAGACACAAATATCATGGATGTACGCCAGGGCAAAGCTCTCCATTCCCCACAGCAGCTGGTCCACCAGGCGCTGGAAAGTCACCGGTGCCCCTTTGAGGCCAAAGGGCAGGACCAGGAACTCGTAGAGCCCCACCAGAGTGATGAAAGCTGATTTCAGCCTGGCCTCAGGGTCTAGCGGCACCTACCAGTAGCCCTTAGTGAGATCCAGGGTGGTGAGGTAGCGAGCTCCCCCCAGCTTGTCCAGGAGCTCATCAGGCCTAGGCATGGGGTAGGCGTCGGACACCTGATGGCGTGGAGCTTCCGATAGTCCACGCAGAACCAGATCGATCCGTCCTTCTTGGGGACCAGAACTACTTGAGAGGCCCAGGGGCTGGAGGACGGCTGGATCACCCCTAGCGCCAGCATGTTCCGGCCCTCTCTCTCCAGGTCCTGGTCTGTCTTCCCCGTGACTCTGAATGGGGAGCAGCGCATCGGGGGGTGGGTGCCCCTCTCTAACCGGTGGACAGCCAGGTTGGTGAGACCAGGCTTGTCGGAGAACAGCTGCTGGCGGGAGCCCAGCACCTCTCAGATCTCGGCCTGCTGGGCCGGGGTGAGCTGGTCCGAGAGGGAAATTGACTCCAGCGAAGAGTCTGCTCCAGTCCCAGTGAACAGACCCACCAGGGGATCCTCCCCCTGCTCCTCCCAGGGCCTGCACATGGCCAGCACCAAGTTCTCCCGGCCCCAGTACGGCTTCATCGTGTTAACGTGATACACTCGCTGGCTGCGCGTTCGGCCCATTAGCTCCACCACATAGTCACCTCGTTCAGCTGCTTAGCAACCTTGAAGGGTCTGTCCCAGGCTGCTTGCAGCTTGTTCTTCCGCATGGGGATTAGGACCATCACTTGGTCCCCGGTAGCGTAGGCGCGGGCCCATGCATTGCGGTCGTTCCAGACCTTCTGCTTCCCCTGGGCCCTGCTCAGGTTCTCTCTGGCCAGGCCCATGAGCTCAGTGAGTCTTTCCCGGAAACCAGGACATATTCCACCATCGACTCACCCTCCAGGGAGGCCTTCCCCTCCCACTCTTCTCTCAGCAGGTCCAGGGGTCCCCTCACCCGCCTCCCATATAACAGCTCAAACGAGGAGAACCCCGTGGACTCCTGGGGCACCTCTCTGTGCGCGAACAGCAGGTGGGGTAGGTACTTGTCCCAGTCCTATGGGTGCTGGTGCATAAAGGTCCTTAGCATCTGCTTCAGAGTCCCATTGAAGCTTTCCACTAACTCGCTGGGCTGGGGGTGATGGACCCTGCACTTCTCCCTGCACAAGCACTGGAGCGGGGCCGACATGAAGTTGGATCTCTGGTCCCTGAGGACCTCCTTGGGGAACCCCACCCTGCTGAAATTGGTCAGCAGCGCGTCTGCCACTGTGTCTGCCTCGATAGAGGGTAGAGCCACGGCCTCGGGGTAGCGGGTGGCGAAATCCACCACCACCAGGATGTATTTTTTCCCTGTCCTGGTCACTCTGCTGAAGGGTCCCACTATATCCATCGCCACCTTCTGGAAAGGCTCCTCTATAATGGGTAGGGGTCTCAAAGCAGCTTTCCTCTTATCTTGGGCCTTCCCCACCCTCTGGCAGGAGTCACAGGACCGGCAATACCACTGCACGGCCGCAAATATCCCCGGCCACTAGAAGTTTTGGAGCAGCCTCAGCCGGGTGCGTTGGATCCCCTGGTGTCATGGGCCAGGTATAGCAGCTTGCGGCGATACTTTTGGGGCACCACCAGCTGTCGCTGGAGCCCCCATCCCCCCACCTTCCCGGGGGGAAGCCATTCCCGGTACAGAAATCCCCTCTCCTCCCGGAACCTCTCTTGGCAATTTCCCCCTAGGGGCTGAGCTGCGCCCAGGTCGGCCCGGTCCCTCTGGGTCTGCAAGGAGGGATCCGCCTGCACCTCAGCCTGGAATTCAGCAGCTGGGGCAGGGACAGGGACAGGGGCCTGATCCCCTGCACTGCCTGGGTCTGGAGTCCCAGCCTGGTCTGACTCCATGTCCACTGGGATGGGGTCCTGAGCCCCCTGCCAGGAGACCTCCTCGGGGTCAGGGTCACCAGCCCCTCGCTGGCTCTGGCTACGAGTGGTGACAAGGGCCCTGTGAGGTCCATCTGGCCACTCCTTTAGGTCCCGATAGCACCTCCGTGGGCAAGTGCTGGTGCACCCCCACTTCCTTGGGGCCCTCCTTGGCCCCCCATTTCAGATGCACCTGGGCTACAGACACCTTAAACAGGGTCCCGTCTATGCCCCTCAGGGTCAGCTGAGTGTTGGGTAGCACACGGTCTGGGGCCACTGTATCGGGCCGGGGCAGCATCACCTCCGCCCCCGTGTCCCAGAAACCCATCACCTTCCTGCCATCCACCTCCAGGGGCACGAGGCTCTCGCTCCGCAGGGGCTGCACTGCCCCCACCCTGTACATGGAGAGCCCTGTCTCTGGATCATCAGGACTCCGGGAGGCCTTGGCCTAGGCTGTCTTTCCCCCGCTTTGGGTTGAGAGTTGCCCACCGGCCCCCTGCTCCAGCCAGTTAATGCTAGAAAGTCTCAGGTCATGGGGCCTGTCCTGGCGCCTGGTGCACTGAGCCCTCTTGTGGCCGCTTTGCCCGCAGCAATGGCAGGTTAGGTCCTGCGGGCTTTTTTCGGATGGCCCCGCCCGGCCCTGGCTGGTTCTCTGGGGTGAAGATGGCTGGTCATTGTCTCTTGGGCTCGCCTCATAGGTGATTCTCTCCATTGCTCAGCTGAGATCCAGTCTCTGCGCAATTCCCTTTCTCTCCAGGACTTCCGTTCACACCCGGGCCGGCTCTCTGTGAACTCATCTGCCAGCCTCCCGGCCTCCTGGGGGTTCTCTGGCTTCCGGTCCTTGAGCCACAGCCTCAGGTTAGGCGTGCACGCTTCATAGAACTGTTCCAGGATCATCAGCTTAAGCAGGTCTTCTGCGGTCCAGGCCCCTACCCCGAACACCCACTTGTGGCAATATTGCGCCAGGCAGGAGGTCAACTATACATAGGTCTCCTGTGGCTCCTTCTGAACCCCTCGGAACATCTTCCTGTACGTCTCCGGGGTCAGCCCGAACTTGTGCAGCAGGACCTCTTTGACCCATTTGTAATCACCCAGCTGTAGATCCTCCAGCTGGTTGAGCACCCTGCGGACTCCTGACCCAGCAAGGCGGTGAGCTGTTGCAGCCGGTCTGCTGGGGGGATCTGGTGCGATTCACAGGCCCGCTCAAAGGCGCTGAAGAACCCGTCCATGTCCCCCATGTCTTTACATTGGGCCAACACGAGCTTCTCCAAGTGTCTGGCTGCCCCAGGCCCCCTCACCAGAGCCGGGGCCTCTCGGCTGCTCCGCTCTGCCATGGCCAGCTCATGCTATCGCTGCCTCTCAGTCCTGGCGCTCCTCCCTATGGTCCTCTAGTTCCTTTAGCCTCAGTTCGATCTCCAGCCGCCACAGCTCTGCCAGGCTGGACCCCGCCCTGGACGAACCGCGGCTGGCAGGGCTTGGCCTGGTGAGCACCACGTCTCTCTGCCGGGCTCCAGCCCTCCGTCCGGTCCAAGAGCCTGAGATGCTCCCTGGGGGTGTCTGGCTGCTTCCAGGCCCCTAGATGGGTCACTCTCTTCCAGCCGGGCGATCAACTGGGCCTTGGTTGATTTCCCCACGGGCAGGCCCCTCTTTCTGCACAGCCCCACAAGGTCTGCCTTCAGAAGTCGGGTGTAAGCCATCTCCCTGCAAGTCCCCATGGTGTAGACTCACCGGTCTTGTGCTACAGCGGCCACGATTCCCAGGAACTGCTTTGCTCTGTATCCAGCACGCCTGGCTCTAAGGCCCTTCCTTCTACTGCGCCTTGGCACTCGCTGCTGGAAGCTCCATCCACGGGGTGCAATGGATCCCACTCCTGACACCACTGTGACGGCGCGTCAGGGGTCCCCCGACACTGCACCCCCGTAGCAGCCAGAACAGTTTCCACCAGCCAGCAGAATAGAGAGGGGTTTATTGATTTTCCAGAATACAGCACAGCATAGACGTGATGTGGCAATAGGAGGGGGGCTAGGATGCCCCAGACCCCTTAAGGCAGGTGCCTGAGGCCCTAGTCTCCAAGCTTCCTCCCTAGGATGTCTGCATCATGTTTCCAGCCCCAGACTCACTCTTCCTCCCCCCACGTCCTTCCTTTGTTCCAATCTCCTTCCCTCCCTGGAGTCAGAACTGGTCAGGGGAGCGTCTGGCCCCCCTGCTGGGCCGTGCTCACAGACAGGGCCAGTAGGGGACAGCCCAAGCCTAGCGACCAGCAAGATGCCCCCCTACATCACAGCACTCAATACAGGAGCAGTTTTAAAAGCTCTCTCTATATATATGTATATTTAGTACTAAGTAATTAAAACAGCATTCAAAGACATTAAAAGGCATCACAAGCATTAAAAGACATTAAAAGCAATATTTCAATGGAATAACTAACAATCTGCATCTGATCCTTGACCCAATTTAGCAGTCTAATTCTTAATCCAATTTACCACACATTCACACTCAGCCCCCCGGGGAATGTCGGTTAATTTGGTTGAGGCGGAAGTCCGACGTGCACGTCACCCCAATATTCCGAATCAATGGACTCCAACTCGTGGGGCACAATGGTGTGGTAGATACCCCTCGGCAGGGGCCAGTCCTGTGAGATGCCATCCACTGGTTGCACACAGTCCAGGTGGGGTGATGTCCATTAGTGACACCCCCTTCTTCTTACTGGTGTGTCCACGACCGATCCAGAAATATCCAGTTTTTGCACCACTTGTCTCACCATGAGTGAGAAACAACGGCCTGTCCTTGGTTAGATCCTTCCCTTGTTACTTTTTCTTATCTGGCAATGCTGGGAACGCTGCCTCCGCCGCATACACAGGTCTTTTATCTCACACCGTTCTCTTTCTTAAATTTGTAAACAAGTCCATAATCCTCCGGGGTTTTTGCCTGGACCAAACAAGTCCATAATCCTCTCTTCAGGTCACTTGCTATAGATTCACTCATACACTCATACCGACCATTCAACTACCCATGATTCATGACACTGGCCTCAGTCCTCCATCCTCCCTGGCCGTGCCGGCCTCAGTTCTCCATCCTCCTCCCCAGCCACGCTGGCCTTGGTCCTCCTTCCCTCCCAGCTGCGCCGGCCTCGGTCCTCCATCCTCCCCGGCCATGCCTGCCTCGGTTCTCCATCCTCCTCCCCGGCCACACAAGCCTTGGTTCTCCATCCTCCTCCCCAGCCACGCCGGCCTCGGTCCTCCATCCTCCTCCCCAGCCACGCCGGCCTCGGTCCTCCATCCTCCTCCCCGGCCACGCCGGCCTCGGTCCTCCATCCTCCTCCCCGGCCACGCCGGCCTCGGTCCTCCATCCTCCTCCCCGGCCACGCCAGCCTCGGTCCTCCATCCTCTCCGGCCACGCCGGCCTCGGTTCTCCATCCTCCCCGGCCGCGCCGGCCTCGGTCCTCCAGCCTCCTCCCCGGCCGCGCCGGCCTCGGTCCTCCAGCCTCCTCCCCGGCCGCGCCGGCCTCGGTCCTCCAGCCTCCTCCCCGGCCGCGCCGGCCTCGGTCCTCCAGCCTCCTCCCCGGCCGCGCCAGCCTTGTGTGATGAAACAAGTATTTTCTGTAGTTTGTGTTGAGTCCCATGTGGGCCTCAGTTTCCCCTGTGTTGCGCATGCTTGGGGGTAGCTTCACTCTTTCGGCAGAGTAGAACGTACCTCACCTCACTGACTGATCCGGAGAGGATGTGGAAACGAGCTGGCTGAGGCCTACCCAGGTCAGTGGGAATTTGCAGGGTAATAGCGTCCCTCCCTCTGCTGGAGGCTCAGCAGAGACCCAGCGGCCTGCTGGGCTGGGGGCTGAGATGGGGATGGGTGGTTGAGGGTTGGCTGCCAGAAGGAATTGGCGTTTTCACCTGGGGCCTGTCACACGGGTCAGATGGAGGGACAGACAGACAGAGGCTAATGTGAGGGGTTCCCCCCAGCCTGGGAGGGCTCTGGGCGGAGTCGAATGGTTGGCTGTAATCTACACCCCTCTGGCCTAGCCTAAGCGCTCCCTGTGCCAGCTGTCCAACACACTGGACTGCTTGTCAGCACTGGGCATGTTCCTGTTGTGCTAGGCACGGGGCACCGTCCCGGCAGCCCGGACACCCCTCTGCCAGGGGCTGGGCGGGGCAGCCCGGACACCCCTCTGCCAGGGGCTGGGCGGGGCAGCCCGGACGCGTCTCTGCCAGGGTCTGGGCGGGGCAGCCTGGGTGCATCTCTGCCAGGGTCTGGGCGGGGCAGCCTGGGTGCGTCTCTGCCAGGGTCTGGGCGGGGCAGCCCGGACACCCCTCTGCCAGGGTCTGGGTGGGGCAGCCTGGGCGCGTCTCTGCTGGGGTCTGGGCGCGTCTCTACTGGGGTCCAGACGGGGCAGCCCAGGTGCATCTCTGCCAGGGTCCGGGCAGGGCAGCCTGGTGCATCTCTGCCAGGGTCCGGGCAGGGCAGCCCAGGTGCATCTCTGCCAGGGTCTCTGCAGGGGCAGCCTGGGCGCGTCTCTGCAGGGGCAGCCTGGGCGCGTCTCTGCAGGGGCAGCCTGGGCGCGTCTCTGCCGGGGCAGCCTGGGCGCGTCTCTGCCGGGGTCCAGGCGCGTCTCTGCTGGGGTCTGGGCGGGGCAGCCTGGGCACGTCTCTGCTGGGGTCAAGACGGGGCAGCCCAGGCGTGTTTCTTCTGGGGTCTGGGCAGGGCAGCCTGGTGCATCTCTGCCAGGGTCTGGGCAGGGCAGCCTGGGCGTGTCTCTGCTGGGGTCCGGGCGCGTCTCTGCCGGGGTCTGGGCAGGGCAGCCTGGGTGCGTCTCTGCCACGTTCCGAGTGCGTTTCTGCTGGGGTCTGGGCAGGGCAGCCTGGGTGCGTGTCTGCCACGGTCCGGGTGCGTCTCTGCCGGGGTCTGGGCGGGCAGCCTGGGTCTGGGCGGGGCAGCCTGGGCGCGTCTCTGCCGGGGTCTGGGCGCGTCTCTGCTGGGGTCCAGGCGCGTCTCTGCCGGGTTCTGGGTGGGGCAGCTTGGGCGTGTCTCTGCCGGGGTCCGGGCGCATCTCTGCTGGGGTCTGGCTCAGTGGGACATACCCGGCAAAGCGCGCAAGGGAAGCAGGAAGCTCTAGCTCAGAGCTTCAGTCCAAGGAAGCGGTGAAGCCAGGAAGAGGAAGACTCCAGGGGCTTTGGCTCGCTGAAGGGGCCTCCTAGAGACGCCACAAAGCTGGGGGCACAGCCCTCTTCTGGGAATCCCTGGCACTGCAGAACGCACCAGCCTTCCCCCGTCTCGGTTTCTGACTCACCCTCTCTCCCTACAGCATCTTCCTCACAGCCGCCTTGGGCCTTCCAGAAGCCCTAATTCCTGTGCAGCTGCTGTGGGTGAACCTGGTGACTGACGGGCTCCCAGCCACTGCCCTGGGCTTCAACCCCCCCGACCTGGACATCATGGACAAGCCCCCCCGCAGTCCCAAGGAGCCCCTCATCAGCGGCTGGCTCTTCTTCCGCTACATGGCCATTGGCGGTAAATCCCCCCCCCCCCATTCTCCCCCAAAGCCCCAGGCCTTCGGCCACGCACTCACGCCTCCCCCTCTGCTCTGCCCACAGGCTACGTCGGCGCTGCCACCGTGGGTGCTGCTGCCTGGTGGTTCCTCTATGCAGAGGATGGTCCCGCTGTCTCCTATCACCAGCTGGTGAGAGCTGGGGGGGGGGAGGTGTTCAGCTGGGCATTCTCCCCAGCAGTCAGTGCTGCCCCCCATGCAGTGCAAGGGGGCCCATGCTTCAGGGACCAGGGTGGGATCTCAGCCAGGCACACTCCCGTGTGTGTGTGTGTGTGTGTAACTGCTCCCTGGGGGGGGGTGTAACTGCTCCCCAGTGTGTGTGTGTGTGTGTAAAACTGCTCCCCGGTGTGTGTGTGGGTGGGTGGGTAAAACTGCTCCCGGTGTGTGTGTGTGTGTGTGTGTAAAACTGCTCCCTGGTGTGGGGCTGTATGTGTAACTGCTCCCTGGTGTGTGTGTATAACTGCTCCCCAGTGTGCTCATCATACCACTGACACCAACCTTGCTCTCTGGGGCTCTCCACCACCCTGACTTGCTGGGCCAGATCCTCTGGTCTCCCCCTCAGACAAGGCCCAGAGCTGGGGTGACCACCCCCTGAAGAGCAAGGCAGACACTGAACTACTGCAGTACTAGGGCTGGCACCCAGGGTATCAACCCCCCAAATAAATCCGTCTTTCTCTGTGTAAAAGTCTGGCACAGTGAAAGTTCATTCAGGCAACCCCCTTTATCAGTGAAAGTGGCATACACTCTGTTCGCTCCCCCCAGGTAACAATTATTTACACTGGCCTGATGGCAAACAAAAGTGTTTGCATTAAGTACAAACAGTAGGAGTTAAGCGGTTGCAAGTGAAAAGAGGCAGAGAAAAGTAAATGACTAAATTAAAATGAATGCAAATGCACAGCTAGTGCTAATACATTAAACCGTAATGCAAACTTGTAAGTTGTTCTTATTTCAGGCAAGCCTTCAAGCCAAAGATGATCTTTCACTCTGACTTGAGTCTCCAGTTCTCTTGCATCCTAGTGTGCCAGGCCATTCTCCAGACCAGCCAAAGCCAAAGCCCGAGAACTTCCCCTGGCTTAAATAGTCTTTCCCCACAGGGCGGGCTCTTTTGTTTGCCATTCCCCCCTTCCATGGAAAATTACTGGTCAAACTGGAATCCCAGTGCCAGGAGGTATGGTCACATGTCTTCCTTGGACTTACAGGACAAACAGGGCTGTTCTCAAGTCCTTTAAGCTTCAGGGGGTAGCGGAGTTAGTCTGTGACTGGAAAAACTTAGAAAACAACAAATGGTCCTGCAGCACCTTAGAGACTAACAAACCATGTCGATGGGATCATGATCTTTCGTGGGCACAGCCCATTTAGCACCCTTACTCTACTTACGCTACATTGACAACATCTCCATCATATGGACCCACAGGAAAGAGACCCTTGAAGAATTCGACTGGGATTTCAACAACTTCTGCCCCACCATCAACCTCAGCCTGGATCAGTCCACACAAGAGAGCCACTTCCTTGACACGACAGTACAATTACATGACAGACACATTTCCACCACCTTATACCAGAAATCTACCAACCGCTACATTTACCTACATGCCTCTAGCTTCCATCTAAGACACGTTTCTCAATCTATTGTTTACAGCCAAGCCTTAAATTACAACCAGATTTGCTCCAATCCCACAGACAGATACAAACACCTACAGGATCTATATAGAGCATCCTTACAACTGAAATACCCACCCGGAGAAGTGAAAAAACAGATCGATAGAGCCAGCAGAGTACTTAGACATGAACTACTTCAAGACAGGCCTGGAAGAGAAAACAATAGAATTCCACTTATCATCACCTACAGCCCACAACTTCAACCCCTCCAATGCATTATCAACAATCTACAACCTATCCTGGAAAATGACCCCTCACTCTCAGAGGCCTTGGGGGAAGGCTAGTCCTCACCTACAGAGAACCCCTAACCTCTAACAAATTCTTTCCAGTAACCACATAGCACTCCTCCATCATAATCATCCAGGAACCCACCCTACAATCAGCCCCGGTGCCAACTCTGCCCACACATCTACACAAGCGATTTCATCACTGGATCCAACAACATCAGTCACCAAATCAGAGGCTCATTTAACTGCACATCTTCTAACATGATCTATGCCATCAAATGTCAACAATGCCCTTCTGCCATGGATATTGGCCAAACTGGACAGTCCCTACGGGAAAGAATTAATGGACACAAATCAAATATCCGAAAAGGCAACACACAGAAACCAGTTGGAGAACACTTAACCTACCCAGGCACTCATTAATGCAGTGGTCACCAGCCTGCAGATCGGGATCTACCAGTAGATCTTGGAGCCTCTGACAAGTGATCCTGACTGGTTTGGCCAGGAAGCTATCAAGCGCTGGCACTTCAGTTGCCCCTCCACCCACTGTCAGTTGTTCCTGCCCTCTGCCTTGGAGCTGCCCCCCTGGGAGCCTCCTGCTTGCTGTGCAGGGTGTGGGAGGGAGAAGGGGAAAGGAGGGGTGATGTCAGGGTATCCCTCCTCCCCCCCACTTCTGTATCCTGTCTCCACACAGATAGAAGGGGATGGAGGAGCTTGGCAATGCAAATTGCTGTCACTCTCTCACACTGTGTGTGTGTCTGTCATTCTCTCTCTCACACACACACACACACACACACACACACACACACAGTCCTTCCTTCTCATCTCCTGACCCAACACACGTGTGGGGTGGTTGTTACTTCTGTTACTGCTTGCCCCTGCAGCCCGAGAGAGGCAGAGGCATGCTGTCCTTCCCTGCAGACACCACTCCTGCAGCTCCCATTGATCAATAACGGGGAACCGTGGCCAGCAGAAGCTGTGGGCTCAGTGCCTGTAGATGAGGGGCAGCACATGGCACCATGGAGCCATTGCTGTACATGCCAGCTGCTTTCAGGAGTGGTGCAAGGCCAGGGCAGGAGTGAGCCTGCCTTAACCCCACTGCTCCAACACCTAGATGCCATCTCAGTTAAACGGTGCCCAGCCAGAGCCTGCTTCCTGAACCCCTGTCCCAGTCCTGAACCTAGGGTTGCCAGATGGCTTAACCAAAAAAACTGAAAGCCCCCCCAAAAAACCACTGTTGAGGAAAAAAAAAGGGGGGGGAGACCAAAGTTGTTGAGGAAAAAAAAATGGACCCCGGCAGTTATTAAGCAAAAAAAAAAAAAAAAAAAAAAAAAGCAAAACCAGCATGGCCCCTTTAAGGCCTTTGGAGTTTTTGGCCGACGGCCATCTTGTTTTCTTACTCTGTGCAGGAAGAGAGCTCCCCTGTGAAACCAGGTAAGTGGGGAGGAAGGGGACTCGGGGGGGCGGGGGGCTGGGAAGGGTCCGGGGCTGGGTCGGGGAGGGGGCCGGGGGCTGGGCCCAGTTGCTGAGTGTGGTAGGGTTGCCAGATGTCTGGTATTTTTGCCTCCTGGCAGGGAAAAAAAATCAGAAAATACCAGCCATTTTAGGTGTCCGGTATTTTCTGATTTTTTTTTACCGGATAGGAGGTGAAAATACTGGACTGTCCGGGTCAATCCCGGCCAGCTGGCAACCCTACCTGAAGCCCCTCCTGTACCCAACCTCCTGCCCCAGACACGAGTTCCCCTGCACCCGAACTTCTTCCCAGAGCCTGCACCCTGAAAACCCTCCTGGACCCTAATCCCCCACCCTGGGCTAAGCCCAGATCCCCTCCCATACTCTGAACCCCTTGGCCCAAGACCAGAGCCTGCACCCCTACTCCAGCCTGGTGAAAGTGTGTGAGGATGGAGTGAGCAGGATGAGGCCTCGGAGAAGGGGTGGAGTAGGGGTGGGGCCTCAGAGAAGGGGCAGAAAGGAAGCTGGGCAAGGGTATTTGGGTTTGAGGTAGATCTTACATTGCACTTACATTGAAAAAGTGACCTTGTGGTTAAAAAGGTTGGAGACCACTGCACTAATGGATCTCAAAGTCACCCTGTTGTTTCAGGCCAATTCCACAAGCCAACTCCACAGGGAAGCCTTAGAACTTAACTTCATTCACAGGTTTGATTCCTACCACAGAGGTATGAATGAAGACATTGGCTGGCTGGCCCATTACATTCCACATCCTAATGACATAAAAAACCAAACAATGAATACTTAAGAGCAATTAGCACCTTCTCTATCAGCTTCATGTAGCATGGACACTCTAATTGACTATTTCTTTTCCCCTTTTCTCGTTTTTTCCTTCTTTTTCCTTCTCTCCACCCCATCCCCTATTTATTTAGAAACTGGACCTTTAATAACTCCAGTCATCTGAAGAAGTGGATTGTGCCCACGAAAGCTCATGATTCCATCCACATGTTTTGTTAGGCTCTAGGGCAGGGCTACTCAACTTTGGAGGCCCCGGGGGCCACATTGATACTCACAGCACATGCTGAGGGCCTCAACTTAAGTGTGGTTGCACATACATGCAAATATATATGCAAATAGCTTCTTTCACACTGACAGGCATGAATACAAAGATTAAGGCAAGACTACACAACATGCAGGCCCCATTGAAGTCAGTTCTGCTGATATTAATAAAATGCAGCATTTACCCGATTTCCACCGGAATGACAGCACTTTTAATGAGCAATGACAGTCCAGGAATTGAACTACTAAAATGCATCTCAACAGAAGACTATTCTATTGACACGTTGTAGAGTGTGTTCCCAGTGGAGGCCATGTTCAAAGGATCTGCCCACCGCCGCGTGTTGAGTAGCCCTGGTCTAAGGTGCTACAAGACTATTTGTTTTTTAAGTTTGTCAAGTCCTTAAGTTGATTGCCCAGTCGTTAACACTTCTGGGTGGGGGTGAGGGGACTGTTTCAAACTATAAACAGTCTCATGCTTATTTCTTGCTTCACACACAAGAATGAGCCATGCACCAAGCTAGGCTCTGCAGATCCAGCAGAGCAGGACACTAACATTGAGAGCTGACACATGGTATTTTGCCCAAAGCACTTCCAAGATGCAAGCCAATTCCATACAGGATTGGGGGAAGCATCAGTGTGTGTGTGTGTGGAGTGGGGAGCGTTCTGGGTCCTTGTGAGAAGCCGTGTGGGGGAACAGCTTGGCTGGCACAACTGAGCTGGCTGCATTTGGACTTACCTCTTTCCCTCCCAGTCCCATTTCATGCAGTGCACAGAGCACAATGAGGACTTTGAGGGGCTGGACTGCGAGGTGTTTGAGTCGCCAGTGCCCATGACCATGGCCCTGTCTGTGCTGGTCACCATCGAGATGTGCAACGCCCTCAACAGGCAAGGATCCCTCCCTCCCTTCCTCCCTGCCCCCGGCCCAGCCTCCAGCTCACACTCTGCTGCTCTCTCCACACAGCCTGTCTGAGAACCAGTCCTTGGTGCGCATGCCCCCCTGGGTGAACATCTGGCTGCTGGGCTCCATCTGCCTCTCCATGTCCCTGCACTTCGTCATCCTCTACGTTGACCCCCTGCCTGTAAGTGCAGCCCTGCCATGTGGTTTGATTTATTTTTACATCCAAGGGAAACCAGGACACTCCAGGGCTACTGTGACAGACCAGGCCGGGTCTGGGCACAGCTGAGGGCATCCGCTCAGGGCAAATTGCTCCAATTTGGGGCTCCTTACAGCCCCCAGACCGGTGACCTTTCCAAACAGGCCACAAACCAGTCCCACAGAGCGCTTCAGCTGCCTGCCTGAAAGCCTCACGAGCAAAACCCCTCCGACACCCCAGCAATATCCGTGCCCCAGATGGCCCCGGGCCTCATACACAGGTGAGGGGTCTAGCACCCAATCTCACCTTCCCCGAACAAGTTCTGTCGGTTCCAAGAAACCAGCCACAGATCCCAGGTCAATTTACACTCTGGACCTTACCCACAAATCACGCTGAGCCAATCCTTTTAGAATCTACAATCTAAAGGTTTATTGCTACAAGAAAGAAAAGCATGAGAGTGAGGTTGCTAAAGTATCATACATTACATGCATCGAATCTCCCAGTTCTCGATGCAGGCTCTAGCAGAGATGTTATAGCTGCTGGCTTAAAAGTCCTTGGTGCACATCCTATAGCAGGATGGGTCCACAGTTCTTCCCGGCTCGTGATTCCCTGCGAGGCCGCATCTGGGGTCAGAAGCAGATCTGAAGACCTTATGGAGTCGACCACATGGCATATTTATACCTCCTTCCTGGTTTCTTCCAGGCTGGCTAGAGTCACATGGCTAGTGGCCAGGTGTGTCTTTGGCCTTCAAAGGCCCATTGTTCCCTGGAGCTTTGCTCATTAGCATGTCCACAAGCAAACATTCCTAGCCCATTACTCAAGCATATTCAGAGAGACTTCCAGTCTCCAGTACAGAGTACAGATCCCTAACTCCACACACAGACATTATACAGACATATGAAGAGCAGATACAGAATCAGAAGAAAGTAAGCTTTTGTTTGACCCCTCACATGGCCCCCTTTGTACCACTTTTGGGGCGAACACCCCCCATGGGTGCAGCAGTGACCCGGCTGCTCCCCTCACAATCCAATAACGTGACAGCTACTTAACCACTTTCCTATTTATTGCAAGCTCTAAGCAGTTCACACAGTTGTTTAAGTGTTACAAGCCTTAAAAACAATTCCTATACAATTTAAAGTATTTAAGGTTTAAAATGTAAAGCAATTAATACAGTGCAAAGCCATGCAAAAGCAATTAATAGAAGATTATTATAATACAATAATTAAGCCTAGTTCACTTACACTTCACCCGTATGCTACCTACAGTGCCAGACAGGAGGTGATAGTTCCTTTTCCTTCCACGCTGTGGAACACCACGCACTGGGTCACCGGTGTGAAGGGTCCTTTACTTTCAGTTACATCAAGAGCAGGATCTGTGGGTCAATCCTGCTCATTCCCTCCCACTGATTCTCGTTTCTATGCCTATATTTACACTTGACGTGGTCATTCTAGTCATATCCACCAATCAACTGCATGTTATGGAAGATGCCTATTATGCCAATATTTAGGATATATTTTGCTATGCCAAAATATTGCAAAAGTGCTTAATTCATAGTTTTTTGGCCGTGTCTGGAATTTTTCTCTTATCAAAAATGGGAGGTACTAGTACCAGGTTTTTCTGGTCTTCTTGGCCTGGTCTCGCTGTACTTTACAAGTTCTGTATGATTGTGCAAGCACCCCAACTCTCTAAGCTCCTCCTTTGGCCCGGCCTGTATGCGTGCGTGCACCAGACTTGAGACAGGCCTGGGTTTGCTTTGTTAGAGAGCCGCACTGTGGACAAGGCCTGACAAGGCAGACGTTGTTCTGGTATAGGGAGGGCGTCCAGGCTCCCCTACAAACCCTGCCGAGGGGGCTGGGCAGAGCGGGGGAAGGTAGAAAACCCCCCAAGCCCTGCTCCCACAGGCTGTGGAATCTCCCTGAGACTCCAGGCCTGCTCTGTAGAGACTCTTCCCCACACTTGTGTGCCCCTGCCTTGTTCTCCCCATGACCTCCCCCTTTACTGCCCCTATCCCCAGATGATCTTCAAACTGACACCGCTGGACCTGCACCACTGGTTGGTGGTGCTGAAGATCTCCTTCCCCGTCATCCTCCTGGACGAGGTGCTGAAATTTGTTGCCCGGGACTACCTGGAGGGTAAGGACACCTCCCTGCCATGGGGAAGGCCTGGCTAGGCTGG
This sequence comes from Rafetus swinhoei, assembly GCA_019425775.1. Lineage (NCBI taxonomy): Eukaryota > Metazoa > Chordata > Testudines > Trionychidae > Rafetus > Rafetus swinhoei. The sequence goes on along the minus strand of CM033446.1, from coordinate 24,352 downwards.
GCCAGCTGCAGCCTCCCAGCAGAATTCGGTAGCTGGAGCCGTGACATGAATTTGTGCAGATGCCAGTCCCATGCAATGGGGCACAGTGCAGGGATCCGTCCTGAGCTCCCACTGGCACCAGGGTGCCAGCCCCATCGCTGTCTTCCAGCCCCCCTACTAATAATCATGCACCATCAACATCACCTGCCATGTAACACACCCATCTGGGCAGCTCAAATGGGCACAGCCCCAGCACCACAGAGCGCAAGCTGCACAGAGCCAACCATTGACTGCCCTGGGGGCCAGAGCAGGGGGCTGGGAGCCACGGTTCCTGAGGTTTATCCCAGCTCTGGGAGGGGAGTGGGGTCTAGTGGTTAGAGTGGTGGGCAGCGAGCCAGGACTCCAGGAGTCTATCCCAGCTCTGGGAGGGGAGTGGGGTATAGTGGTTAGAGCAGTGGGCAGAGAGCCAGGATTCCTGAGGTCTATCCCAACTCTGGGAGGGGAGTGGTGTCTAGTGGTTAGAGCAGCAGGCCCAGAGTTGTTTTTTAGCCCATCTGTTACCTGGTGCAGTCCTTGTCCTTTACCGTCTGGGCGTTTCCATGTCCTCTGTCTCCAAGGGGCTGGGCCAGACTGCTGTTGAGACCTCCCCGCCCCCCACCTAGCTCTGTGCTGCTCTGCAGTGGGTTTGAGCCCCACACCCCGGATGGGTTTCACCTTCCATCTAATCTTGCCATCCCACATGCGGGTCTGGACTAACCCTCTCTCCTGCACAGCCTCCTCCCCGTCTCTGTTAACTGGTTTTATTATCCTTTCCCCCTGTAGCGTAACCTCCTTTCCCTCCAGCTCCTTGAGCCTGAGTCTCAGGTATCCCATGATCCTTTGCTGCATGCCTTGCCTGCCCCACTCTGTCTGTCCCCTGGGGTGCTGGGCGAGGGGGGGAGAGAGCATGTGTAATCTCATTGCTTTGCCAGCAGCTCCTGGCTGGGCCCTTGCTGTGGTTTGACATGTGGGGTCTGGGGCAGGGCCGTGTCTCCCATCTACTCTACCCTCCTATCTACTCCTGCTGTGCCTCTGCATTCCCCTCCACTCGCCCCATGGCTATGGGGACCGGTTGCTCTGACACTGTCATACGAGCTGCTGCGCTGGGGGGGCGCTGCCACCAAAGGCACCAGTGGCTGCTACTTCTTTCCCCCAGCTGCTGCTCTGCCAGGGCAAAGAGGGCTCCCGCTGTGGGGAGGGCAGGGCCTGGAGGCAGCAGCTCCTGGTACTGCTCAGACCCGACCACACGACGGCTGGATGCCCAGGGAAGTGGATGCGGTCCCCCCACCCCCTTCGTGCCTCCCGTGGGCATTAGCACCAGTTGAGTGGAGACGCCTCTGTGCCCAAGTGCTGCCTGAAGGGGTGGGCAGCGAGCCAGCTCGCTGCTCCCACTGGGCCTTTTCTGCTTGGGGGGGCCAGGACTGGGCACCCCCAGACACCCACCCTGCCTCATGCCTCCCCTCTCTCCCTGCAGCGGGTTCAGAAGACCCAAAGAGGAGGAAGAAGTGACACCTCTGGCCGCTAGAGAAACTGCATCTTCACCCCACCAGTGAAGAACCCCTCGGCGCCCCCTCACCTCCCTCAGCCTCGGCCACCCCTCTTATTTAACAGCTGCTCTCCTCCCCCAAAGGCACGACCCTCCTGCTCCTCCCCTAGCCGGGAGGGGTGCCCTTTGGAGGTTTGCCTGCTGCCTTTGGAGAATAGGGGGAGGCTGCCGCCCCTCCTCCCGGCCTTCTGGCTACAGTTTGAGCTGCTGCTCTCTCTGAGCAGCCCCTGCCCCTCCTGCCTCCTTGCTGGCACCCAGCCTGCTGGCGTGTCACCAGCTCACACCTGCGATTCCTTGCGCAGCAGGCAGAGGGGGGCTAAATGCCAAAGGTAACTGAACAGACAAAAGCCTTTTGTCGGCCAACGTGTAGCGCCCAGAGGAGGAAATGAAGAGACCGTTCTAGCTGCTTATTTATTGACATTAAACGATAAACTCCATCATGCTGCCTCATCCTTCGCCTGCTGGGAGGGGCGGGGCGGGGCAGGCTGTCAGTCTGAGGAGTGGGCTGGGAACGGCCTGAGAGTGGTCCTGGGAGGGGATTTGGCCACTGTGGGAAAGGTCAGTGGCTGGAAGGAGCATTGCTCCTGCCGTGGCCCCAGAGCCCATCTGCTGCTGACTCTGCCTTTGATGCCCACTCTGTAACCTCCCTGGCTCCAGCTGGGGTTGGCTTGTGAGCGTGATTCCCTCCACCCTGCTGGAGTCACGCTGGAGTCATAGGGTGCTCACTGGAGTGCTCAGCCTGGGCTCCAGATGAATGCTGGGTGTGGTGACCATATTTTCCAAACCAAAATTAGGGACACATTAGCCATGCCCCCTGACCCCCATTAGCCACGCCCCCTGCCACAAGAAGTCCCAGCCCTGGAGGTAGTACTCCCGGGGTCAAGATGGACACATGACCAGAAGTAAAGGGTGTCATGTGACCCCTCTAAGAACTCCTCCCACTGTCCTCTACCAATAGGGATGAGTTTGGCCCCCACAGGACCTCCCCCCCATGCAACTAGCCTGCAATTGCATTAACCCAACTTGCATTGCATTAACTCGGGGGGAGAGCCAGGGGGAAGTGTTCCCTCTAAGATTTTCCTCCCAGGAGTGGAGTGAGCTGTGTCCTGTGCACCAGTGCTGAGTCCATGTGCACTTGTTGGGATGTGCCACTGTGGCACCCAAGTTATTAATAAATATCTTATAAACCTCTACCTTTTCCCCTCTGCTGCCATGTCTCCTCCCCTCCCCTCGCCCATCTGGTCCCCTGGTGCCTACTGCCCCCAACCTCCCGCACTCCTCTGCTGTTCTGTTCAGCCGTCCTGGGACCTGCCCCCTCTCCTGCACCAGTCCTTCTCTTCCGCCTGTGCCCACTCCTCCTCTAGCCCCACTCTGATCATCTGTAGCTGCCCCTCCCTATCCCCTCTCCTAACACCTCCCTCTACTCACCTGCCCTGCCTCTCCCTGCTGCCCATCCCTTCCCTCCACAGATCTGCCCTTCTGCTTCACCCCCCACAATCCCCTTGCACCTGCACCTTCCCTCTACCCCTACACCTTGCTGGTGCCTCCTCCTTCCCTCACTGCCCCTGCCTCCTTGCCCTCTTTCTCCCTGGTGCCCACCCCCTCACCACCCACTGCCCCTGTTCTCCTCATGCCCCTCTGCGCCCTCCCATACAACTTGCTCCATACCCTGCCTTCTTCATGCCCACCCCTCCTTTCAACCCCTCTTCTCCTGGCACCCACTGCTTCCCTCTCATCTGCCATCCTCTTGCCTCCAATGTCCCTGCCCTCTCCTAGCATCACCCTGTCCTGTCCCCTCTCCCACCCCCACTGACACCTTCCCTCCCCGCCCTTTTCCCCTGGCATTTGTCTCTCCTCCACCCTGCCCCTTGGTGCCATCCCCTTTCTTCTCCTGCCCTGTCCCCCTCCCGTCAGCACAAGTCCCTTTTCTTCTCACCCCCCCCGGTCCCCTTAGTTCTCCCCCTGCTCCTTCCCTCACCTGCCTTCAATGTGGAAAGCAGTTTGCGGGGTTGAAGCCGGGCTGTGACGCTCTTTTTATTACCACGGTCCCAGCCCCAGCTGTTCCCGGGGTGGGACTGAATGCTGGGACTGGAGCAGAGGCCACCAGTGGTGCTATTTTTAGTACCTTAGGCCCCGTGGGCTGCCTGGCTCCAGCTGGAGTCAAGCAGCAGGCGCATGAGACCTGCTCCAGTGAGGCTTCCCTGGCTGGAATGCACCTTGTGGGGCTGCTGATTGATGCCAGCTGGAGCCGGGGCCTCCCGCAGGGACCCGGACCATGGTACTAAAAATAGCACCGTGGGTAGCCTCTGCTGCTGTCCCAGCACTGGCGGCCCCCAAACGTACCCTGCCCTGCAGCGCCCCAGCCGGGCTCCGCATGGCTCCTGCTGGGGCTCCAAGGCAGCCCAGAGGAGGAAGAGGTGGTGCTGCTGGACCAGGACCCCCACGTGGCAGAGGTGGTCCCATGGGGGGGAGGGGGCCTCACACCTCCGGAAGCTGGCCTGGATGCCCTACACACTCTGCTGGGGGGAGGAGGCTGTGTGCTGCACGAGGAGCAATGGCATGGCATGGTGCTTCTTCCCACAAGCCGGTGTCCTCATCAAGTAATGACATGTCTGGTGGGGCTTTCTGGGACATTTCACTACTTGACGGGGCACCGGGACAGAGATTTATATTCAGGGCGGCCATGGAAAAATCAGGACATATGGTCAGTGTAATACTGGGTGCTTCACTGAATCACCCTGACTGCCTTTTAAACTCGGGTGCTGTTCTCATAGAAAAGCAAGTGAGAGCTAGGAACTGAGTTAATGCTGGAACAGAGAGAGCTGGGGAAACCAAAGCGTAACACTGTGTGTGCGGGTAGTGTGGCAGCCTGAGAGCAGATGGCTGCCGAGGCCTGATCCTAGTCAGTGTGTGGGAGGTAGGTGGGTGCCAGCCCACCCACATCTAAAGGACCCTCTCCCCCAGCCTACGGGGAGGGTCCACAGAGCCCAGATAACCAACCAATTACTTGGGACAAATAAAGAGAAAACAGGGATTGGTGTGAGGGTCAAAGGGCTAAAACAAGGGAACCAGATGGGGCCCCCAAGCAGAGAACCCTGGACAGCACCCACTGCCCCTCGAAGGTTTCGAGAGCCAGCGGACACCGCCTAGTGGAACTCTGCCCAGATATGTGAGCGGATGCAGGAACGGAAATAGGCTTCATAGTCACAGGCCCCCTCCCCCAGCCAACCTCTGTTCCCTGGTTTTGTAAATTGCCAGGTTGGCCATAGCCAGGAGGAGGTTGATCAGGAGGTCCCACGTCTTTGTGGGCCATGGATGGGGTGTGCGTAAATTAACAGGTGAGGGGAGACGTGCAGCCAGAACCTCAACAAGTGCTTCTGGAGGTGCCGAAAGAGGGGTTGTAGCCTGGCGCACTCGAGGTAGACCTGTGGCAGGGTCTCCCTCACGCCACAGAAGGGGCAAGTGTCGGGAATGGGGGTGAACCGTGCCAAGTACACGCCCGTGCTCACAGTGCCATGCAGGATTTTCCAGCTGATGTCCTTGGTGTGCCGTGGAACCAAGGTCAAATAGAGCCAGGCCCATTGGGGCTCCCCACCCTCTATTGGTGGTAGAAGGTCCTGCCACTTGGTGTCTGGGTGGGACACGAGGGTGGGGAAGTGCAGCGTGTGAAGCACGAGTGTGTACAGGTGACTCTTTGGCGCGGTTCGGAAGGGGATTGGCTGCAATGTGTGAAGCCGGCTCAGGTGATGAGGGGGGAGGCAGTCAGGAAGGTACACGGGGCTGGGGGGGGCCGATGGAGAGATCGGGAGGGCCAGGGGTGAGGGGTGGGTAGGGTTCACCCTCTCGCAGGACCCCATTTAGGTACACCCAAGCACCAAGCAGTGGGCAGCAAAGTGTCCTTCACCTCCTGAAGTATGTGCCGGGGGAGTACGTAGGCTGGAGAGCCCCATGCGCTGGGAGAGTGCCCGAGGATCCATCCAGTCTCCTCCAACTCTGGTGACTTCTGCCAGGACCAACCTCTGGCACACCGAGGGGGACTCCACCGCCTGCACACGTAGATGGGGATTGTGTAGCAGGGGCTCCGCGAGGAGGTCTGCCCCCATGGTGGCTCCCAAGGACCTGGTCGCCGCAAGCAGCTTCCAGGTCTGGAGGAAGTCCTGGTAGAAGGCTGGCAGCCCAGAGAGGTCTCGCGGAAGCCCTCTCAAATAAAGGAGCTGACAGTCATGTCGGTGCCCTTGGAAGCAGCGAAGGAAAGCATGTGTATGCTCCACGCCAGACTACCTGCATCAAATAGGAACCTCTGCAGGGCCTGGAGATGGAAGACATGAACCCACATGCGCAAACACATCAGGCCCTGCCCTCCCTCCTCCAGGGGAAGATGGAGAATCCCTGCAGAGACCCAATGCAGTCCTGGCCAGAAGAGCCGCAGCATCAGCTGCTGGATCTGAGCCAGGAAACCCGGGGTCAGGACCAGGGTGTTGAGACGGTGCCAGAGCATGGACAGGACTAGCTGGATAAGCACCAGTGCCCTCCCATGCAGGGAGAGGCACCCAAGCAGTCCTGTCCATCTCCACAACTGCTCAAACACCCTGGACTCTAAACCTTGCCAGTTCTCCGGCAGCGAGGGATGCGTGGCAGAGAGGAAAACGCCAAGATAGAGCAGTGGACCTGCACTCCACCGGATGGTCTGAAGTGTGGGTAGGAGGGAGCTCATCTGCCACCCGGCCCCTACCACCAGGCCAGAGCTCTTGACCCAGTTGACTTGGGCGGAGGAGGCTGCCAAGTAGACAGCTTGGCAGGCCTCCACCTGTGCCAAGTTGCCCGGGTCCTGGACCACGAGGAGCACGTTATTGGCATACGCTGACAGGACCAGCTGCATCTCCGGCTCATGGAGCACCAACCCCGTCAACCTCTTGCAAAGGAGACGGAGGAAGGGTTCCATGGCCAGAGTATACAGCTGGCCTGAAGCTGACCGGTGTGGTCAGGGTCCAGTTGAGCTTTACCAAGCACTCTGCAGACGCATACAGCACCTGGAGAAACCTCACAAAACGGGGCCCAAATCCAAAGGCCCGCAGGTGTCCAGGAGGTACCTGTGGTCCATCCGGTCGAACAGCTTCTCCTGATCCAAGGACAGGAGGGCGACCAACAGACCATCCCTGCACCTGAGCTCTAGGAGCTCCTGGACCAAATAAAGGTTGTCGAAGATGGTACGGCCCAGGACAGTGTAGGTCTGGTCTATATGGACCATGTCCACCAGCACAGACTTGAGTCTCAGGAAGATGGCTTTGGCAATGATTTTATAGTCCGTGCTGAGGAGCGAGACGGGACGCCAGTTCCTCAGATCGCAGAGATCCCCCTTCTTAGGCAGCAAGGTGAATACAGCTCACCTGCATGATAAAGGGAGGACCCCGCTCTCCAAGGACTCGGCCCAGACGCTAGCAAGGTCTGGGCCAAGGACGTCCCAGAACATGCGGTAGAACTCCACGGTCAGCCTGTCCATGCCCAGGGATTTATTGGTGGGCATAAGATGGAGGGCTGCCGAGAACTCGGCCAGAGAGAGAGGCAGCTCTAGCTGGTCCCGGTCACCTGCGCTGACCGTCGGGAGTTCGTTCCAGAGAACCCTGCGGGCGTTGGCGTCAGTCGGATCTGGAGAGAACAGAGGCGTAGAAGGCACGAGCCCTCTCGCGCATCGCCGCTGGATCCATGAGGGGGGTGCCAACTTCTGCCAGAAGGCAGACGATGTGTTTTTTAGCCCCCCCTCTTTTTCTCCAGGGCGCAGAAGAAGCGAGAGCTGCGATCCATATCCCAGAGAAGACGGATGCGAGAACGAACAAAGGCAGCCCGGGCCCGAAGGTCCTCAAGGGCCCGGAGTTCCTCCCGCTTCTCCCGGTACACTCTGCAGAGGGACGGATCTCCGGGGCCGGTGGCCAGCCGCCTCTCTAGCTCTAAAACCTCCCATTCCAACTGCTCTATCACCGCATCCCTCCGCAGGCTGGCCCCCTGGGTGTAGTCACTGCAGAAGAGCTGTGCGCACACCTTCCCCCACATCCCACCACCACCGCACTGAGGAAAGGTAAACCGCTGCCCGCGCCAGAACTCCCAGAAGGATGCTACAAAGCCCACGTCCTCCAGCAGGCTGTTATTGAAATGCCAGTAGGCTGACCCCGGCCTCTCTGAGGGGCGAGAGAGAGGCCGTCACGGCCACCAAGTGGTGGTCCAAGAACAGGGCCGGCCGAATGCTGGAGGAGTGGGCCCGGAATAGATGATGATGAGAGAGATAAATGCGGTCCAACCGGGAGTGAAACGACTGTTGACCCTCCACCCCCGCCCCCCCGCCCGGGTGGAGGTCGCGCCAGATGTCCACCAAGGAGTGATGGTCTATTATCTCCCTGAGGATGTCTGTGGCAGCTGGGCGCTGCTCGGTCCCCGTACGGTCCCGCTTCTCAAGGGTGCAGTTGAAGTCCCCACCCAGGACCAGGCACTCGTGAGGCTCCAGAGAGCCGAGGAAGGCAGACACCCACTGCTAGAAGTGGAGCCTCTCCAGGCTGGATGTCAGGGCATAGATGTTAATGAGGTTTAGTGTCAGCCCCTCCACCCGAACCCGAAGGTGCAGCAGGTGGCCCTGCACAACCTCGGCGGTCCCCAGTACCTCGGGCTGCAGGTTCAGGGAGAACAGGGTCGCCACCCCGGCTTGCTTGGCCAATGGGTGGCTGAAGTAGACCCTGTCCCCCCCACTCCAGCCGCCAGCTAGCTTCGGCGGCCGGGGCCGTGTGGGTCCCCTGCAGGAAGATGACAGAGCAACCCTCCTCCCGAAGGAAGGGGAGCACCTGACACCTGTGGAGACCCAGCCCGCAGCCCTGGATGTTTAAAGTGGCAAGGATGATCAGTGGCTTTGAGAGGGCTGGGGAGGATCCCCGCTGGCAGAAGTGCTGGCAATCCCCATTGGGCCCCGCAGCAAACCGTGACCGTACCCAAACATGAGCAGGGCGTCATGGAAGCCGTGGACCCACTGGTAGGCCACAGCCTCCCACTGCTCGGTCCCTTTACCTCCCCCCAAGATGGCCCTTACCGTCTGAAGGACGAGCTGGAAATCTCCCCAGCGCTGAAGGGTGAGAGCTACTTTGTTCCTGGAGCCACGGATCTCTTCCAAGAAGTTGCGTATCACGCCTTTCAGCGCATCAGGGCCTTGGGCCCCTGAATGCCTTGGGGCCAGACCCCTCCGCGAGCCCCACGACTGATTGACACGGGGATGCAAGGACTCTGAAGTTCCTGCTGGGAAGATGGTTGGGGCAGTGGTGGAGGGAGAACAGCCCCAGATGTGCTGGGAGTGGGAGAAACAAAAACCACCTCCCAGGGGCCAAGGTCTGAGCTGAACGTGGCAGTCCCGGGGGCGGCAGCAATAGGGTAAGGGGAGGAGAAGAGGTCAGGGAGGGGAGGAAGGGGAGTAGAGGGAGGAAGAGGTGGGGGATTAGGAAAAAGACAAGGAGGAGGAGGAGTGGGAAATTTGGTTGGGAGAGGGGCTGAACAGGGAGCAGGAGTGGGACGGGGTTAGGAGCAGGAGCAGGGTCTGAAGCCTCAGTGGAAGAGGCACCGGGATGCGGTGCCTCCTCACAGGGCAGGGGATTGGTGGCAGCGGTGGGGGAGGTTAGTATCTCCCCAGCGCCAGGCTCCAGTGCCAGGGGCGATGGCAAATGATGGGAACTCCCGCCCACTAGGAGCCCCCAGGGGTTTGGTGGCCAAAGTGCTGCCGATGGCCGGGCAGATGGTCGCACCCTGAGACAACTCAGAGGCAGGGAGAAGGGGGAGTGGCGGGTCGGAAGGCGAAGGAGAGGGCAGCTGTTGTCCCTCCAGAACGTGGTGATCCCCCTCTGAGGCAGCCGGGGTCAACCCTAAAGCCTCCACCTCCTGGGAGAGGAAGGCGAGTCTGCCTCCCGCCATCGGCAGCAGGGTCAGCAGTCGCCTCCACAGCGGAGGTGGGGACAGTGGGAGCATCCTCTATGGACATTCCCTCTTGCAGGGACCCCGGGAGGGAGGCGTTTACCCCTCCTGCAACCACTGTGGTCACCTCAGCCGCCCTGCGGCACTGCGAAGCATCTGGGGGCTCAGAGGGGATGGTTCCGACGTCCACCCCGCAAGGTGCAAGTGGGGTGAAACGCCGGGCATGCTTGTGGTGCCTCCCCAAGGCAACCTCCCAGCCCTCGGAGGAGGAGGGCTGGGCCCAAATGGGGGAAGAGCCAGGGGACAAGGACAGCAATGGGAGGGGGAGGGAAGGCAGGGGCTGGGCAGCAGGGGAGGGGGAGACCTCCCTCCTAGGTAGGCCCTGTCCAAGTCCCGTTGCCGACCCCACTGCCCTCTCATCCGCGGGCCCGGACTTGCCGCTTTTGGCTGTAGCAACGGCACCCGCTCGCTCGTCTGGGCCCTGCGGAGCCCGAGCAGGACTGATGACAGTCACAGTTGGAGGAGGGTCAACCCTAGGGTCCGGACCATCAGGGCCACTGGCGATGGGGGGGCTGGTGCCCTCCCGGGCGTCGGGGGTCCCTAGTGCATCTCCGAGCTGGGCCAGGGGGCAGTCCCTTCGGACGTGCCCCATCGCCTGAGAGAGAAAACACCAGGCCTCCCCCATGGTGTAATACACCTGGTACTGGGCCCCTTGATGTTGCACCAGAAACGACCCTTCTAGGGCTTCTCCGCCACGCTATGCCGGCAGTAGTTGGATTTGTACCTGCCGCCGAAAGGAAAGAACGTGGCGGAGGATAGGGTCCTTGCAGCCCAAAGGAAGGGGACTTAGGACTGACAAGGGCCTCCCCAGGGTGGAGAGGAAAGGCAGTAGGGCGGCGTTGGGGAGAGATGGAAGAAAATACCATCCGTACACCCAGGTCCTCCAGAGAAACGTGGACTTCCCCCACTGCCAAACCTTTCTCCAGAGCCTCCTGGGCGGCGGCCTCGGACGCCAGGAAGAATACCACCTTCCCAAACATCTTAGAGGCCACCACCATGGCTGTGGGCCCCACCACGTGTGCCAACGCCCGCACGTAGGTCTCCACATGAGCGAGGCTATCACCAGGCGACAACAGACCCCGGGCCTCCTGGTCAGGGTGGGAAAGGGGCTGCGGCCACCGGAGATGGAATTCCGGAAGGTGGCTTAGGAGGTGGCAGGCGGGGGAGGTGGCGGCTACCTGGGCGTACGCCCTGGGGGCCAGGACATTGTCGCCCCCAGAGCTGGTGGAAGGAACGGGTACGGGAAGGAGGGGAAGCTGTGGCTGACACGGGGGCCACAGCCGGGGAGTGAGCCCTTGCTACAGGAGATTTTTGCCTTCCGGGCGGGGCTCTTGCCCTTTGTGGTCCCCTGGCCCTTCCTGCCCCTCAGGGGGGCCTTCTTAATGGTGACTGGAGGTGCTGTGGCAGGAGCGGTCGAGGCCCCAGGGTCTCCCTCCATGTCTGCCATCTCCACTGTAACAACAGGGGGCCCAGCAGCCTCAGAGGAGTTGTTGTTTTTAGATGTGAGGAGGGGTGGGGAAGGGTCTGCAGGGATGTCACCAGACATGCCCTCCATTGTGGTTATGGGCGGGGAAGGAAGAACAAATAGTTGGGAGAAGACAAAAGTGCCAGGGGAGGGAACAAGGGGAGAGAAGAGAGGGGAGGAAGGCGGTTCACTGTTCCCCCCCCATCCCTACTAGACTGGAAGTGGAGTGGGAAGGCAACAATGCAGAAAGGGGAGAAAGGACTATGGAGTACAGCTCCCAGCACAGGATGGAAAGCGCGGCTCCTCTGGCTGCACTGGGGAGATGAGGGGTAAATTATTTAAAGAACATGAGGACAAGTGAAGTTGTGTGTGTGGGGAGGGTAACTAAAAAGGAGGGGGAAGTGTAGGCGCCAAACAAAAGAAGGGGGGACATGGGCACACAAGAAGATGAGGGGGACTCAAGCAGTAGAAAGGAAAGGCAGGCAGTGAGGAAATGCCTGCTGAAGAAAGGTAAGGGGGCCGCTAGACACTGCTGGGGGAAGGGAACCAGTGTGTCCACAGGCACCTGAGTAGCAGGCCCACAGCACCCGCTGCAAGGCCCAGCAGAGCAGAGGAGGGGTGGGGAGGCAAGCAGTGGGGCCGAGAATGCAAAAAGGCCCCCATAGCTACTGGGGTTGGGGAGGGAGCAGCAGCAGCAGAAGTGCAAGGGGCAGAGGAACCGGGGGAGATGAACCACCTCCTGCCCCCAGCAACCCAACAGAGCTGCACCAGCCCTCACCCAGCAACCCTGATGGAAAAGGGCCCCCTAATCTCCCCCTTCCCCCACTGCCAACACAGGGCAGGCTGTGGGGAGAGAGAACCCCAGGGGCTGCCCTAAAGCAGCCCCCTTAGCTCCTTAGCCCCAGGGAGAGCACAGGCCTGCTGATGGGGCGTGTGATGTCGTGGGGATTTTGTCCATTCTTATAGTCCTGCGTTCACTCTGTTGTTACATTCACTGGCTGCTTTGGTGTATGTGTGTGTGATTCCTACTGTCCTGTGCTGCTTTGCAGTTACTCTGTGGCTGTGTCTACACTGGCATGATTTTCCAGAAATGCTTAAAACGGAACAGTTTTCCGTTATAAGTATTTCCGGAAAAAGAGCGTCTACATTGGCAGGATGCTTTTCCGGAAAAGCCCTTTTTCCGGAAAAGCGCCCATGGCCAATGTAGACGCTGCTTCTGAAAAAGCCCGATCGTCATTTTCGCGATCGGGGCTTTTTTATGAAAAGACTGCTGGGCTGTCTACACTGGCCCTTTTCCGGAACAGTTTTCTGGAAAAGGACTTTTGAGCGGGAGCAGCATATTTTTCGGAAAAGCAGCTGATTTCTTACAGTAGATCGTCAGTGCTTTTCCGGAAATTCAAGGGGCCAGTGTAGACAGCTCACAGCTTATTCCGGAAAAGCAGCTGCTTTTCCGGAATAAGTGGCCCAGTGTAGACACAGCCTCTGTGTGTGTGTGTGTGTGTGTGTGTGTGTGTGTGTGTGTGTGCGTTCCTCAGTTTCCCCAGGCACTGCAGCACTATATCTGCATGAGGAGGGGGAGGCTGGGCAGGACTCATGGGGGAAGGATGTTCAGTCTCTCATGGCCTGAGGACGAGGTGAAACAAAAAACAGGACTATGTAGCACTTTAAAGACTACCAAGAGGGTTTATTAGGTGATGAGCTTTCCTGGGCCAGACCCACTTCCTCAGATCAAAGTGTTGAAGAAAATTGGCACGACCATATATACCAAAGGATACAATCAAAAAAAGTGAACACATATAAAAAGGACAAATCAAATTTCAGACCAGAGGGGGAATGGGTGGGGGAGGTAAATGTCTGTGAGCTAATGATATTAGAGGTGATAATTGGGGAAGCTATCTTTGTAATGGGTAAGATAATTAGCGTCTTTGTTAAGACCCCGGCGTAAAGTGTCAAATTTAAGCATGAATGACAGTTCAGAGGTTTCTCTTTCAAGTCTGGTGTTAAAATGCCTTTGAAGCAGTATGCAGGTAATCAAGTTGTTGAGACAATGCCCTTTCTGGTTGAAATGTCAAGAAACTGTTTTTTCTTTGTGATACTGTCTGATATCCGTTTTGTGTGCATTGATTCTTTGGCGAAGTGTCTGAGACGTTTGTCCAATGTACATAGCAGACGGACACTGTCGGCACATGATGACATAAATTATATTTCTGGATGAGCAGGAATATGTGTTCTTGATCTTATAACTGAATTGGTTAGGTCCAATAATGGTGTCAGCAGAGTAAATATGTGGACAACGCTGGCAACGGGGTTTGTTGCAAGGAAAAGTTCCAGGGTTGGTATTAGTGTGGTATGTCCTGTGGCTGTTGGTAAGAATCATCCTGAGGTTAGGTGGTTGTCTGTAGGAGACTATGGGTCTGTCTCCCAGAGCCTCTCGGAGGGTAGTATCCTGTTCTAGTATAGGTTGCAGTTTATTGATAATGTGTTGGACGGGTTCAAGTTGGGGGCTATAGGTGATGACAAGTGGTGTTCTATTGTTGGTTTTCTTGGGTCTGTCTTGAAGTAGATGGTTTCTGGGTATTCATCTGGCTCTTTCAATTTGTTTTTTTATTTCTCCAGGTGGGTAATTGAGGTTTATAAATGTTTGGTAGAGATCCTGACGTTTCTGGTCTCTGTCAGTGGGATTAGAGCAGATGTGGTTGTATTGAAGGGCTTGGCTATAGACCCATGGTCACCAACCTGTCGATCACGATTGACTGGTCAATTGCAAGGCCTCGACCAGTCGATCGCGAGGCGTTCGGGCACCTCCGCCCCCTATTTTCCCCCCCACTCCCAAGAAGCCCCACTATCTACCTCTAGCGTAGTGCCGGCTTCCCGCGGGGTGGACGGAAGTCCTGGGTGAAGCCTGCGTTACTTCCGGGGACTCTGGAAGTGCGCAGGCTGCTCCCCTCCCACAGCTCTGTCACGTGCTGGGGGAGGGGGCGTCGGCTCCAGAAGAGGAGTCCGGTTGCTTTCCTGGGAGGGGTGAGTTGAGTGCAGGGATTTCCCTGCGCCGTGGGAGCAGGGGTTGGCCCTGGGGTTTGGCCTGGGGAGACTCCCGCGGGGGTTTGGCCACGCAGCGGGAGGGGGGTTTGGCCCCGGGGAAGGCGCCCACGGGGGTTTGGCCCCGCCGCGGAAGAGGCGACTTGGCCCTGGGGCAGGCACCCGCAGGGGTTGGCCGCGCTGCGGGATGGGTTGGCCAGGCTGTGCCGCAGGAGAGGGGGTTTGGCTCTGGGGCAGGCTCCGCGGTGTGCCCGCTGTGGGGTTGGCTGGGCCACGCTACGCTGTGGGAGGGGGGTTTGGCCCCGGGGCAGGCGCCGCGGGGTTGGCCGTGCTGTGGGAGAGGGGTTTGGCCTGGGGCAGGCTCGCGGGTTTGGCCCCGCCACGGGAGGTTGGCCCGGCGCGGGCACATGCGGGGTTTCCCTGCGCCGCGGGGGGGGGAGTCGGGCCCGGAGGAGGCACGTGCTGGCTTCCCTCGGGGGGGGGGGAGAATCCTGGGAGGAGGCAGATGCAGGGGACTCTGCTGGCACTGGCACCCCGCCCCCTGTCCGCACTCCCCACTCCCCAGACCCTACTCCTCTGTCCCCAGCTATAGAACTCTGTCCCCATTCCCGTCCCCAGCTACAGAACTCTGTCTCCACTCCCCTGTCACCAGCTACAGAACTCTGTCCCCATTCCCGTCCCCACTCCCCAAACTCTGTCCTCACTACCCTGTACCCAGCTGCGGAACCCTGTCCTCTGCCCTCCCAGCACCCTGTTTCCTCTCCCCTGCCCCCAGCCGCAGAACTCTGTCCCCACAAAATGTATAATTATAAATGCTTCATTTTAGATTTAAATAGCATGAATAAAAAAGACAATTTATTTCATAACTATAAACACGTGATTTTAATTTTATGTATCGCATAATTTAAAAATAAATTGTGTATCAGAGTGTGTAAGTAAGGGCTGGGGATAGCAAGTGATGGACAGGAGGAGAATAGAGAGGGCGGGGCTTCAAGGAAGGGGCAGGGCTTCAAGGAAGGGGCGGGGTGGTAGATCTTCACCTGTTCTGAGATTTAAAAAGTGATCTTGGGTGTAAAAAGGTTGGAGACCACTGCTATAGACGATGGATCGTATGGTGTGTTCTGGATGGGAGCTGGAGGCATGAAGGTAACTGTATGAGTCAGTGGGTTTTCTGTAGAGCGTGGTGTCTAATTTACCATTGGTGATTTGTACTGTGGTATCCAGGAAATGGATCTCTCGTGTGAATGGTCCAGGGTGAGATTGATGGTGGGGTGTAGGTTGTTAAAATCTCTGTGGAATGTCTCCAGTGTTTCTTGGCCATGGGTCCAGATCATAAAGATGTCATCGATGTAGCGTAAGTAGAGAAGGGGACGGGTTCTGAGGAAACGTTGTTCTAAGTCAGCCATAAAGATGTTAGTGTACTGTGGGGCCATGCGGGTACCCATGGCTGTGCCACTGATCTGGAGGTATAAGTTGTCCTCAGATTGGAAATAATTGTGGGTGAGAACAAAGTTACACAGGTCTGCTGCCAGATTGGCAGTGGTGTCCTCTGGGATAGTGTTTCTAATTGCTTGTAATCCGTCTTCATGTAGGATGTTGGTGTATAGAGCTTCTACATCCATGGTAGCAAGGATGGTGTTATCAGGGGAGGTTATCGATGTTTTGTAGTTTTCTCAGGAAGTCAGTAGTATCTCGGAGATAGCTGGGAGTGTTGGTTGCGTAGGGTTTGAGAAGAGAGTTTACATAGCTGTATAATCCAGTAGTGAGCGTGCCGATACCTGAGATGATGGGACGTCCGGGGGTGTCCCAGTTTATGGATTTTGGGAAGCAGATAGAACAATCCTGGTCGGGGTTCAGAAGGTGTTTCTGTGTGGATTTGGTCCCGAGTAGATGTAGGGAGGTCTTTAAGGAGACTGTGTAGTTTCTTTTGATATTCTGAGGGGATCAGAGGAGAGAGGTTTGTAAAATGTGGTGTTGGAGAGTTGTCTGGTTGCCTCCTGGTTATAGTTGGCCTTATTCATAATGACCACAACACCCCCTTTGTCAGCTGGTTTGATTATAATGTCCGGGTTGTTTTTGAGACTCTGGATAGCATAGTGTTCAGCGCGGCTGAGATTGTGTGTTGCTTGTTGTCGTTTGTGAATAATGTCAGTCTGTGCGTTGTTGCAGAAGCTTTGTATATAGAAATCCAGATTGTAATTCTGACCATCAGGGGGAGTCCATATAGAATTATTTTTCCTTTGGTGTTGATAGGGGGGATCTGGTTGGTCAGACTGATGTTCATTGGTAGTTTGGAAATATTCTCGTAGGCGGAGGCGGCGAAAGAAAGCCTCAAGGTCACCACAAAATTGAATCTAGTTTGTGGGGGAGGTGGGGCAGAAAGAGAGACCCCAGGATAAGACAGACTCTTCTGCTGGGTTGAGTTTGTAGCTGGAGAGGTTAACAATATTATCTGGTGGGTTGAGTGACTGCATTTAACACCTTGGCTGTGTCTAGACTGGCATGATTTTGCACAAATACTTTTAACAGAAAAGTTTTTCTGTTAAAAGTATTTGCACAAGAGAGCGTCTATACTGGCATGTGCCTTTGCGCAAAAGATTTGCTTTTGCGCAAAGCATCCGTGCCAGTGTAGACGCTCTCTTCTTGCAAGAAAAGCTCCGATGGCCATTTTAGCCATCGGGCTTTCTTCTTGCAAGAAAATGAACGTTCCTGTCTACACTGGCCCTCTTGCACAAGTATTCTTGCGCAAGAGGGCTTATGCCTGAGCGGGAGCATCAAAGTATTTGCACAAGAAGCACTGATTTTGTACATTACAAAGTCAGTGTTCGTGCACAAATTCTTCCGGCCAGTGTAGACAGGCGGCAAGTTTTTGTGCAAAATCTTGCCAGTCTAGACGCACCCCTTGAGCCTGGGAGCAGGACAAAGCAGGAGGCGGGGCGGCCTGGGAGCTGTGGGCAGTGGATGGGAGCGTGAGTTAGTTTTTCTGCTGGCTGGGGAAGGGGAGCCTAGCTGGCCTGGGGGGCCAGGGCAGGGACCCAGAGCTGGGGTTCTGGGCCCCCCTTTCCCCAAGATGGACTGTACTGGCTGCTCCTGGCTCCTGTAACAACAAGTCCCTGGGACTCAACAAACCTTCTCTTCTACCTGCCACCTGAGAGTCCCGCCTGGCTGTGGATGGGGGTGCAGGGCCCGGGGACTCCCCCACACTCCAAGACAGGGGGTTCAGGGGCCCAGCTTATTTAAAAGGGCCCAGGGGGCCCCAGCCACTTCCCCAGCTGCCAGCAGTGCAGTGGGGCTAAGAAGGCTTCCTACCCACCCTTGCTCTGTGCTGCTGTCAAAAGTGGCCAGTGCAATCTGGGGAGCAATGGCCAATGGGGACTGCACAGGCAGTGCCTGAAGAGCGGTGCATAGAGAACCCCCTGGTTCCCAGCCTCCTGCATCCTCCCAAAACTCCCTCCCAGAACCCACCCCCCCTGGCCTAGTGAGTGAGTGGGAGAGGGGAGAGAGTGAGCAAGGGGTAAGTCAGGGCTGTGGCCTCATGGAAGAAGCGGGGCATGGACAGGGCAACACTAATTGTGCAAACCCAAAGAGACCGTTGGCAGCCCTAATGGGCGGGCCTGTGGGAACCCTGGCCATGCCAGCAGAGCTCGCTGGTCACCAGCCAGCACAGGTGCAACATGACCCAAATGTCAGGCAGACTGGCTCCATGCGGGTGCGGCTCGTGTGTACTTGGTGACCCATTGGCTGTTCTGCCCTAGGACCCGGTATTGCTGTCTATGGGCTTGTGTGTGCATGTGGCTGTGTGCGGGGGCATGGGCTTGCCCATGCGTGTGTGCGTGTGGATGGGTGTAGATGTGTTTATGGGTGTGTGTGAGTGGGTGGGTGGGTGTAGATGTGTATTTGGGTACAGGTAGGAGTTTAGGAGGGGTGCGTGAGCGTGTCCACGAGTGTGTGCATGCATGTGTGTGGATGTATGTCATGGAGGTACAGGGCATCCCCGGGCAGTGCACCCCCACCCGCAGCCAGACATGACTCTCAGCCAACAGGTAGAACAGAAGGATTATTTGTTCACAGGGATGCAGCGTAGCTCAGGCTTAGCACTAGTGTGGCACTGGTGGGTGGGTGGGCTGGAAGCTTACCTTTGCCCCTGCCCTCTGCTGACCCAATGGGGTTATAGCTGTTCTGGTCCCCACCTGTGGCCCCCTTGCTGCTCCTGTGGCCATTACACAGTGTAACTGTCCCTGCTAGCTGCCCCATCCCTTTGTTTTTCATAACACAGAATCTCATTTCAGGCGCATCCCATTGTCCCTGCACAGCCAAATCATGACCTTGCTGTAAGTTAGGCTAAGAGGAAGCTACATGCCAAACATAGAGGTCCTAGCGCTTACTGGTTAGGAGGTGGTCTTGGACAGACAGAGACTTACTCGCTCACAACCGCTCTCAAATATATACTAGATGAAATAAGAGACTTTTATGTGGTCACATAGTGTTTGTAAGCCTGAACTAGAACAGTAAATGGTGAGGCACTGAAATAGCCATTTCCTAGTAAGGTGGAGTGTGCAACAGGGGCTTTATAGAGTAGCTATGGGGAAAAATTCCTATGCTCATTTCCCTGTCTATAATATGGGGATGACATACTCCTGCCACTGAATTTGTGCATGAAAAGCTCTGTCTCAGAGCTTATCAAGTGATGCTGTTGATGCCAAGGTCCCACCCCCATTCTCGCACTTTGGAAGCCCGCTTATCACAGTGCAGTTAGAAGCATCACGCAGGAATGGAGACTGACTGGAAAATGGTGCAGGGCAGAGTGTCGGTTCAGTGACTCCAACAGTCGCGGGTGGATACAGACATACACCTGCCCCTTGCTTGAGGGGCTGGGCCTGCTCATGCGAACGCTGGCCCAGGCGTTCGGGGCCATGCACAGACCTGCAGCACGGGGGTGCTAGACCCAGGCCTGGCCTGAGAGGGAGTGCGACAGTTGGACGCGCACCCGTGTGTGAGAATTTGTAAATGAGTGTGCCTGCGAGGGCACATCTGTTAACTCGTGTTTGTGCATGTGTGCACACATGTGTAAGGTGTGTGCACATCCCTGTGTGGGAACATTTGGCACGGTGTGTGGCTTTTGCACGGGTGTGTTCCAGTCAGACGGCGCCATGGCAGCGGTACCAGGTGGGTACTGGGGTCCTGCTCCTGGAGAGTGACACTCCCCTCGCCCCCCCCTTTCCTCCCAGCTGGAGCCTGCAATGGGCCAAACAGCCAGAGAGGGCCGCAGGGAAGAGCCGGGGAGGGGCAAAGGGCGGCGAGGAGCAGGGACTCCAGCACCCGTGATCGGAGATGGGAGGGGCAGGGAAGAGTGTAACCGCTGCGGCGCGTTTTGGCTCAAGGCTCTAATTGCTGCATGGTAGCTGCTCCTCTCGTGTCCGGCACGGGGCAAGAAGGAGCGGTTACGTGGGCGCTGCCAGCTCTTGCAGCCTAGTGTCATGCCAGCACCACGTGTGCCGTCCCATGGACCAGAAGTGACGTTTGCCTGGTCCGCGCCTGACAGCAACCGACTGGGAACCGTGACCTGAAGGTGCCCAGGTATGTGCTCCAATCGCGTCCCCCCAGGAACAGGGCCCGGAGTCGATTGACCCTGGTGAGCGCTCAGCTGGCGCCGGGTCTGCGAGTGGCAGGCAGAGGGAGACACGGGGCCGAGTGAGATGGGTTCAGACTCGGAGCGCCTGGCTGGCACAGGGACTGGGGTCAGGGGTTTCCTGCGGCGGCGCAGCCAGCGTACTCCCCAGCTCTGGTGGTGCGCGGGGCAGAGGAGAGACACCAGAGACCGTGACCGAGCGGCATTGGAGGCCGGAACTGCTCCAACAAGGCACCGCTGTGCTCCTCGCTTGGGTGGGGTGGCACCCTGCCTCTGTGGCAGGTCGTGACATCACAGGGAGCGGGTTCACCAAGAAATCCCACCCTGGGCAGGCAGAGGAGACGCGAAGCAGTGCATGTCGGGAGATGTAGTGTTTCCTCCACAGGCCCCATAGTCCCATGGGAGTGGTGGCGTTTCCCTGCCTGGGTGCTGTGGTGTTGGGGAATGGCAGCTTAGGGAGGGGGGCGGGGCACCCACCAGTAGCACTGCTCCCGGAGAGTCTCTCCCATCGTAGAGACACCAGAGTGGTTCCCCCTCCCCTCCTCCGCCTTGCTAGGACTCCGAGTCCTTGTCCCAGGCAGCGCCCCACCCCCTCGTGAGTAGAATGTGAGACTTGGCCCCCCCCACTAGGGAGCGCTGCCCCTGGGGCAGGTTGTGTGCAGAGCAAGGTCTCCCAGGCTTTTCCCCCCAGGGCTGGGCTGTGAGTCCCTGCCTTTGGCAGAGGGAAGCTGCTCCCAGCCCCAGCATTTACAGGGAGTGGGAGCCTGGGGGTGGGGCAGCAACATGTGGGGAAGCAGAGGTGGGGGAGCTGGCAGGGAGCTTGGAGGGCAGTGAGGGAGGAAGAGCAGAGGGGGAGTGGGGGAACAGGGTTGCAGGGAGCACCTGCACCACAGCCCCTGCTCCAGGAGCACCTGCACCACAGCCCCGGCTCCGGCAGCCGCCTGAGACACAGCCCGCCCTGGGAACAGTGGGGCAGCCGCCACGTGGGTCCGGGCTGCAGCTCCAGCCCTGGGGCAGAAGTTCTGGCCCACGCCACTCCTGGATGGAAAGTCTTAGAGGAAACCCTGCCCTGGACTCGGAGTTGAGGGTGGGCTCGGGTTGCTCCCAATCCCCTACTGGGGAAGTGACTGGACATTTCCCGCAGGGCCCCTGGCAGAGGGGAGCACAGATCAAGACGTGGCTGCAGGGCTGTGTGGTGAAGATGAGCGCACGGTTATTGGAGCGACGTTGTACCAAGAGCAGACATCACGGTGGGTGAGGAAATGTCGGGAGCAGGGTACGGACCTACAGAGCTCATCCCCACGAGCTCCAGCTGGAGGCACCATGGCAGCAAGAGGAGCCCAGTCCTGCGTGCGCTTACAAAGGCTACGTCTACACTGCAGCGCTATTTCGGGATACCGCAGGTATCCTGAATAAGCCGTTCCGTGTCTTTCGGGCGCGCCCGTTAATTGGAAATAGAACAGGCTTGCTATTCCGACGTCCCTGCAAACCTCATTCCACGAGGAGTAAGGAACGCTCCGGAAGATCGATTTAGTGTGAAATAGCACTGTGTGGACAGCGCCAAATTTCAAAATAAGCTTTTTCAAAACTGACTCGAAATTAGCTCAAATTGCGTAGCTTATTGCCAGCGTCGAGTGCAATGTAGACGCACCCAAAGTGTCCACAGGATGATCCTTGTGGCTCTCTGGTCTGGATTCCCGTCTGGTGCTGTGCCTGTGCTGGGCTGAGTCCTCCTTTCTCGGTTTTTCAGTTCCCAGTGACGTAGGGTAGATGAGACCTTGGCAAACCCGCAGGAGACAGAAAGAAAAGGAGCAGCCCCCTGAGCCCCTCCCAGAGGAATGAAAACAAATAGCTCAGGAGGGAGGGCAAAAGGACATTTGCTTAGGTGTGGAGAGAGGACGGGGGTGTGTGACAAGTTCGGTTAAGCCGTTCGCTGATGAGCCTCGTCCAGTGGTTCCAGTTAACCGGTGGGGGCTGGAGCAGGAGCAGCTCCCCGCCCCCCATAGGCTTCGCCCTCACAGGGCACCCTGCACTGCAGGCAGGGAGGCTCCAGCCTATCCACCCACCCCTGTTAATTAGTTAACCAGTTAACAAATTAAACTGGATTTTACATCCCTAATTCCAACTGGCCTCAAAGATAAAAGGGACGGTCTCCTCGGGTGCCCCTTTGCCCCATCTCTCTACAGCGATCTCACAGCAAGGGCAGCAAGCAGCTGGCTGAATCACGGAGAAGAAGGGGGAGGGTGAGACCCTCTGGCCCGGAGGCAGGGCGTCCAGGCAGCCAAATATGTCGCGGAGAACCCCCATCTGTCAGACTGGGCTTCCCCTCCGCGCTTGCAGAACTGAGCAGCTAAAATGGTTAGAACCGGCACGTGTGTGTGTGTCAGAAACCGCTACGGGGAGCCAATTGAGAAAGCAGCTGTTTGTGACGTCACACCGGCCCCGCACCCGGGACAGCGGAAACGTCGAGTAGCCGGTGAGAATACACGAGTCAGCAGCACGTGAAAGGGGCAGGCACCGGCGCCTGCTCTCCCAGAGGCCAGTGCGGGGCGCCCTGATTGGGCGGGGGAGGCTTTGGCTAAGCTGCCATTTACTAGGCGAGGCGGTGGAAGTGGTTGAAAGAGGAAGTGACGTTGCCGCGCCGGACGCCTCCTGGGAGTTGTAGTTTCCTGCGAGCGCGCTGCCTCCCCATTGAGTTTCTCCCCGGAACGGCCCGGCCAGACCCCTCACCCCCGCCTCAGCGCGTGGGCTCCGGCTGCTGCGGCCTGACCCGCCCGTGTGTCAACGCGTGGGCGCCCGGACCGGCCGGGGGGGGAGGAGCTCCCCCGCGCAGCGCGTCCCCAGCCCGGCCCCCGAGGGGACATGTCCCTGCTCCCGGCGCCCCAGCGGTGCCCGTGACGGGCCGAGCCCTTCGCGTGCGTCTCTCCGCGCCCGGCAGCACCGGACCAGCCTGGGCCGGACGCGGAGAAGGAGCAGCCCCCGGGGACGGGACGCGAAGCGCCGAGGCGCCAGAGCCGCTGGAGATGGGTGGCGGGAGGGGGGGGAGCGGCCTCTGGGGGGCAGTTCGTGGGGCCTTGACGCGCTGCTGTGTGGGCGAGCGGGCTCTTGCCGGCTAAGGGGACATTAACGGGCGGCTCTGTGGGCGAACGGCCTGTCGCGAAGGGACGTTTCTTTCCTGAGGAATCGGCCAACGAGCTTTCCGGAGCGGACGTTAATGGACTGGTTTGTAGGCACGTGGCAGTCACTAAAGGGGCGTGTTCCGACTCCGCTGGCAGCCAATAGGCTGCCTGGGGCGAATCTGAACCGCCTGCTCTGTCCGCAAAAGGGCGTGTTCTGACTCTGCTGCTTTCCAATAGGTTGACCCGGGTGGCTCTTAACGGACTGGTCTGTCCGCGAATGGGATGTGACTGAGGGCGTGTCCTGTACTGCTCTGTCAGCGAATGGGCTCTGACTAAAGGGCGTGTCCCGAGGCTTCTGGCGGCCAATAGGTTGTCCGGGGTGGATTATAACAGACTCTTCTGTCCGCGAATGGGCTGTGACTAAGGGGCGTGTTCTGAATTAGAGGCGCCCAATAGGCTGACCCGGCTGGATCTTAACGGACAGCTCTGTCCGCGAATGGGGTTTGATTAGGGGCACGACCTGACACTGCTGTCGACCAATAGGCTGTCCGGGATCTTAACGGACTGCTCTGTCCTCGAATGGGCTGTGACTGTAGGGCGTGTCCTGACACTACTGGCGGCCTATAGGCTGACCCGGGTGGATCATAACGGACTGGTCTCTCCGCGAATGGGATGTGACTGAAAGGCATGGCCTGAATCTGAGGCGCCCAATAGGCAGTCTGGGGTGATCTTAACGGACTGTTCTGTCCGCCAATGGGCTGTGACTAAAGGGCGTTACCTAACAATAGTGGTGGCCAATAGGCTGTCCGGGATGATCTTAATGGACTGCTCTGTGCGCGAATAAGCTGTGACTTAGGGGCGTTTCCTGGTGTGTGCCAGCGAATGGGCTTTCGCAAGACAGCCTTGGCGGAGGACTGTGTCGGCCAATGGGCTGTCAGCAAGGGGCGTGTCCTGCCTCTGGTTCGGCCAATGGGCTGTCCCCAGGTGCCCATAACGCGCTGCCCTATCGGCCAATGGGCTGTCGCTGGGGAGCGTTGGCTGACTGGGCGGCCGGCGCCGCCATGGCAGGAAGGTCCGAGGAGCGCACTGTGCGCGGGCGCGAGCGTATCCTGGGTCCGAGCGCGAGGCTGCCTCGCGCCCAGCCCGCCCCTTGTTGGCCGGGCTCCGTGTCACGCCCGGTCCCGCGCGGCAGCTTCGCGCCTTCTCGGTGTTCACGGCCGGGGCGGGAACCTGCCTGGGGCGCTGACCCACAGAACAATCAGTGGGGGGGGCACACAAAGAGTAGCGACCCCCGCGCTCGCTGGGGTGCGCCCCCCAAAACACCCCGCAGGGGGTAGAAGCGGGGGGGAGGTTTAAGCCTCTTCAAGCCGGATTCGCTCCTCTGGGGTCCCAGGGACTCCGGGTTCAGCCACAATGGAGGGGACCAGTGTGCGGGAGCGGGCTGGGGGTGGGCTGTCCGGCCTGGGGAGGAGGGGGCTCGAGGGAAGGTGGGGAGCGGGCTGGGGGTGGGCTGTCCGGCCTGGGGAGGAGGGGGCCTC
>CM033445.1:21665000-21705000 GCA_019425775.1 Rafetus swinhoei | reverse complement strand
GCATGTCACTCTCTGAAGTCAATCAAAACAAACTGTGACACCTCAGAAATCAAAACTCAAATGGCAACAGCAGGAAGGATAAACCCATAATGTCACCTTGGTGATTTTCTGCAGCATTTCTCACCATAATGCAGATATATCCCTGAGTAAAGAGAACCGATGCTCAGGTGCTGTAAATGCTAACCCATACAATTTTAATTGTTGCAGCAGAAGTACGCCATTATTTCCAAATGCCATTCAAAATCCGTGGGTCCTACTTCAACAAGCTGCATACGCATCTACCTGACTTTCAGCATGAAATGAAGTCGATAGGACTAACTTGCTTACTGTGAAGCACACGTTTGCTAATATGGAGTCTTAACACCCCAAATATATTGCTCGGCGCACATTTATACTAGTTTATGCTTGTGCAACCACATTAACTTCAGTGGAATGATGGATAATATACACCAGTGTGATGCCAAAATCAGATGCATGGTGTCCTATGTATTTATCAGCTGATTTGCCCCATCATTTCATCACTATTACATTTTAAAACTACCAATTTTGCAGTCAGTGCTGTGGTGCTCATTAAAATAGCCAATAATGATCAAGAAAGGAGTCAGGTGCTGTCTAAGAATTGTCATTTAATTTATAGTACCAGTACTACAAGGCATGGGTGGACACGCTTTCTCTGCTGGGCCCTCAAGCCAGCAGTTATTACTATTTAGTACTGCCTGATACTACCAGTCACTAGAGGACAAGACCTGTGGTGGTTTTACATGTATGCTGCCCATCATAATATGGGTCATAGGGTCAGTATGGATCAAGCTCCATTGGAAGGCACTATACAAATGCGCACACACACAAAGATGATCCCTGCCTGGAAAATAGATCTGGAAGAACCAGTTGAAGGGATACAAGGATTCTCCATGAGGCCTCAGTTCTTGGTATCGGGGGGGGGGGGGGGGGGGATGGAAGGAGCAGTTGCTACTGATGCAGTGGTAACAGCCAGAGACCCGAGCCCTTTAAATTGCCAACAGAGTGCATGGCCCTGAGGGCTGGTTGCCCCAGCTCTGCCCCTTCTGCCTGAGACCCCATCTCTTCCTGGGGTATGGGGCCGGCCCCCCAGACCTTGCCTAGGATTGGTCCCCAATGAAGGGTGCCAAACAAAAGTGTCAGTTATGGAGGGCATGGTTGGATGGATTTTTAAGTATTACCCGGCCCAAACATACCCATCGAAAAGCCCAAGAGTCTTGCAGTCTTCAGAAGAATGCAAACAAGTCGTCTTATCCTTTCAGCACAAGACAACAGCATGCATTTCAAAAAAGGAGAGGTGCCATTTTTATTCCTTCCAGAATCCCAAGGGAGCTCGTGCAATGAGTTAAAGAACTCGCAGGGCCAGAAAGTCCACAAGCCAGGTCGAGCGACAGCAGCTGCAAACTGAGCTTTATCACCTTGTCCCGTAAAAGAAACCAACCCTCCTATTTTAAAAAGCAAGGAGTAATTTAGTGTCGGTTCTGGTCTACCAGTGGAGAAAAAGGTACCAATCATGTGAAGCAGATTTGTGGGTTAAACTCCCCAAACTCACTGTGCTTTGGACCAAAGCAGGATTTGTACAATATTTACGGTAGGATCATCTCTTGTGCTCCCCAAAAGGACAATCTCCATGTAACACGGCTTTTGAAAAAGAAAGACTGCCCCCCACCCATTCTTTGCTAATTGCTCTAGAAAGATATCATGGCCGGGGAGGCCAGTGGAGAGCCAAATAACCAGCTATTGCACATGGCAATCTGTTAAAAATAGTTCAGATGGGTTTAGATTTAAGCCTTTATCTCAGCGGCTGACCTTGCTAATACAGTATGTAGATCTCTTGCCAGCTAATCGGCGGACTGTAAAGCATGGTTTCAAGCTGTGGGCAATGATCTGTAACAGGAATGAATGAGTGGGTTTTAGCAGCCAGGATCCGTAGCCTACTATCTGTATCTGACAGCTGTCACCCTCTCTACAGAGGCCAACGCCTAGCCCTTCATTTAAAAGCAGCATGGCTGATCAGATTACTAGGACAGTGTGTCAGAACTGACGGCACTGAACTAGAGAGACAGAAAGTAAATCTATAAATAGCCGTTCTGCTTGCCTCCATGAACCAGTGAAGGGTAACCAATACTGAACAGCAAATGCAATGTTTAGTCTCTGAAATCCGTGGAATATAGTGCCTGCCAGATCAGAAAACACTGCATTTCGATAGAAGGTAATGGAAAGGAAGCTTTATGAGCAAGAGCTTACAAGAGTCACATTCTTGGCACTGGTGATGGCTGGAGCCACAGTAGTTGGTCTGAACCCACGTTACAATGTAAGAAGGCTCTTGGTCCTCCAAGCACAGCAAGCAACATAACACGCTCACCTTACTGCATTGTGCAAACAGCGTTCCGAAGGCCAGTCAATGCATAGGGAACCCTGGTTTTGAAATATATGCCATGGTGAAATCAGAGCCTCTCCATTTGATATCTATGCTATGTGTCAGCTGAGTCTTCAGCTAGAATGGCTGAGCTCTGGATGTATCTCAGGGATAGGCTGTGGTGCTAGCAAAGCTTAGGTACTGGACAGCAGTGAGTCCTGACTGACATTTTATAGTATAAACTTAAAAAACAACAAATGGTCTGGTAGCACTGTAAAGACGAACAAAACATGTCGATGGGATCATGAGGTTTCGTGGGCACAAGCCTGCTTCTTCAGATGAAGAATGTACCAATTCTTCCTACAGCATTCATCGCTCTTGGAGATTTCCTCTGATAAAACCAGGACGTCAGAACGCTTGTAAACAGCTGTGGAAAAACAGCCCTGAGGTCAGCATGAGGAAGAGAGAGGGCGCTTGTTTACAATGGTATCATGAGCTAAGCAACGGAAAATGGGGATGAGCAGAACTTGCTTTTAAAGCACACAAATCCTCCGGAGGCAACAGAAAGTTAGATCTCGTACCGTCATGCCGAATGCCACTCCAGCGGATACAGAAGGACAAGGAGAGGTTCCATTCTACACTACAACAACACAACCGTATCAGAGGACCTGGCTGAAAACACATGCTTTTTTTCTTGCAGCATGGAGAGGGCACAACCATATTTTAATCATATATCTGAGGAGAGGTGTCCATTATGCCAATCTAAATACAGCCTTCCCACCCATCCTGCCCAGGGATATCCTTAGGGGCCCATCCTCATGGAGCCCTATGCAGTACTATTAAACTGGGCCCTCTGTGCCCAATGGCAGCCAGGAAGAGGGGATGGTTTTTGGAGATGTGATTTTATAATCTTCAGCAACACACTAATGAAATATTGCTAAAGCAAATTTCAAATTAAGGTTCTGTAGAGCAGGGATCTCCCAACCTTTTTAAGCCCAAGATCACTTTTTGAATTTAAGTCAGTCCAGGATCTACCTCAAACCCAAATACCCCTTCCCCGCCCCTTCTTCGAGGCCCTGCCCCACCCCTTTGCCAAGGCCCCGCCCTCCTCGCTCTATGAAGATGGGGTACAGGGGACTGGGAGAGAGTGACATCAGCACCCCCTGCCTCTGTCTCCCCCACCCTGCATAACAAGCAGGAGGCTCCCAGGGGCAGTTCTGAGGCTCTGGGCAGGAGCAGCAGGGCAGTGGGGGGTGGGGCAGCTGAAGTGCCTCCCGGCCAAACTAGTCAGGTTCCCCTGTCAGAGGCTCCAAGATCTACCCGTAGATCCCGATCGACTGGTTGGTGACCACTGCAGTGTAGAGTAACACAGTAAATTCAGAAACTGACATTATACATCTGAGGTTGGCAAATGTCTGCTCAATGGCGTAATTACCACGTGAATGGCTCTTTCAAAGGCTCAGGGTTCTGCTAATAGCTCTGGCAGGTGTTTTCATGTTTAAGTTAACTAGATCCTCTGTAAGAACATAAGAGGAAGCAGCCACAAAACAGGGATAGGAAGAGGCAGGTGGGTGGACATTAAGACCCAGAGGTGCTCCCAATTCTCAGTGCCCTACACCACTGCATATAGGTAACAACAGCTGTGATCCTGCCTACGGTCACATAGAGCGTCACTCGCCCCCACTAGCTATCACGCCAGCTACACTGTCACGGAGTGCTTCACTAGTTGGCCCCATCTTCCCCCTCTGCGCCTCAACACGAACTGTGAATCGGGGGAGGAAAATGCTGCACACACAGCACAGGCATATGGATAATGGAGTCTCATCCCAGGCAGGAAAGGTTCTAGGTGGATCTCTTCCTTCAGTCTTCCTTACTTCCCAGCCCTCAAGGCACTGAGAGCAACGCAGCACAAAATGATCGCACACAAAACTGGCCCGGAGTCTGACAGTTACTGTTACAAACCAATATGCATATCTGACCTATTCCAACCAATAGAGGGCAGCACACAAGCTAATTACAACCTGTTCCTGTAGCACCAGAGGCCCATAGGTTAGATAAACCCCACACATACCCACACGCACCTTATGAAACAGAAAGCACCAAGAGCCAGCAAATGAGAATCCAGACTGCACTATCCACAGAAGATGAGGGCCAGATCAAGGTCTATCCACTGTGGCAGTTCTCAGGATAGGAATTCAGCGATGCACAGGCCTTGCATGGGGCTGAATTTTACCAACCGTTAGTCACTTATTTTGTCACCGTGTTTCGTATTGAATGTACCGCTTAAGAACCCTGTCACGTTGCAGCTTCTAGCAGCTGGCTCCCTCCCATCCGTCTACGAACCAGGGAGAGCCAGCACCAACAATCTCATACAATCCCACCGACATCTCTCAGCTCTGACCTGGAGGGATTGCCCCAGGGACAGGCGGTTAGTCGAGTGACCGAGAGGCTAGTCTGTGCTCAGTCTCCTTGCCAAGACTGTCATCAGGCATGCCAAGTGCAGTGGTGGATTTGTAATGTGTACACCTGTCTGTGAGAAACTGGGCTGACCCCCAAGGGACCCATTTCATGCAGGTTACTGAACAGCCATGAGAAGGCAATGACTCCGAGTGTGGCTGCAAACCAGTGACCTACATTTCCAACCCCCTGAGCCACCCAAGTCCCCCACCGTTTCTCATTAGTAACAGATTCTTATTTATTTCAGATAGTCAGTGACTCCTGCCAATAGATAGCACACTCCTAATTAAAAGCTGGCTTCTTTCATAACCTCCGAAGTGCTATCTCCACCTCTGCCCCAATATAGAGAGAGAACATGAGTTTTTTCCTGTGGCTGAGTTTGTCCTCCATTTGAAGACATTCAACGGACAAACAGATTAAAAAAAAAAAAGACAAGCATGAAGCAACAAAGTTTGAAGGATGTTCAACATTTATGCTGTGTGCTCACAGAATATCACCAGAGACTTTCCACAGGCATAAAGGTTTTCTTAATACAGGGTCTCACTGGCCAGTTGGAGCAAATCACGTACACTCCAATATTTTGCTCCTGGCAACACCTTAAACCCACAGTTAGGCAGGTGTAGAGATTGCAGTGGCCTTGAAACGGTAGCACGGTTTATACATGGTATGCACATCTTTGAGGATTTGGAGAAATCTACAAGGGATCTAATGCTTTTCCACCTATTGACATTTACAAAGCAGTTTAAATCATGCATGAGAGGCCTCAGGCTCATGTAGTTCACAAAACATAACTCTGTGCTCCCAGGGAATTTAAGCTGACCAATGCTCTTTATTAGAACCGACAGTGAAAGACAGCTATTGCAAATCTGTACAAGAAATGAAGTACAAAGATGACAGTCTTAATGCCAGTGGATATATTATGTAGATTACTTGACTCCAGTCTTGCTTGTTAAATAAGTTTCATGCTTATCCCTCTCCCCCCCTTAGGACATATCCTCCCTGGCTTTGTCAAGGGAGCTGTTCCCTAAATTCCTTGATCAATCATCTGCTTTTCAGGACTTTAGACATGCTGAGTTAGCTCTGTAGATGAGGCAGTGGTGCTTAAGGAGTGGAAAACAGTTAAATCTTTCACCTAACAGCACAGAGGTGCCAGGCATGTTAACGATTAATATTTTAAAAACTTAATGGCTGTTTTGTCAATGGAAGTTTAAAAGATGTGTTATAAGGAATCCATCTCTGACAGGTCAATTGCAAGTCATTTTGCAACTGTGAATCCCAAGTCCACATCAAATATGTGGGCAAATTTCAAACAAAATTAAAAATGGGGCAAATTTTGGTGGCATTGTCTTGAGTTTTGTTCCATTCCCACTCAAATAAAACTCAAGTGGCACTGATTTACACTAAATACGAATCTGCCCCCAACAAAGCCAATGGGAATTTTGCCTTAATTGAGTAAAAGACTATGTACCACGTAGCTCTTATAACAGATGCATGTGGGCCCGCGCTCTGTGGCTGGTGTGTGGGGAGGGGGCAAATCTGACTTTTTTTCTCAAACAGCGAGGTGGTCCAGCCCTTCTATGGATGAATAATTATTCACACAAATAGTGACGCTGACTTCACATACAGCTTAAAAGGGAATTAAGTGGTGCAGTCAGTGGCAGATTCATGCATGGATCCACAGGGCTCATGCCCAGGAGCCCCAGCCAATTTGGGGGACCCCACAGGAGCACTGGAACCTTTGCAGAAGTTGTGGAGCCACAGGAGCTCTGTCTCCTGATCCTCCTCTGGCAGGGCCAAAAACCAGAGCAGGGCCACCCTGAGGGTACGTCTAGACTACACCTCTCTGTTGACAGAGAGATGTAGATTAGGCACATCGAAATTGCTAATGAAGCGGGGATTTAAATAGCCCGTGCTTCATTAGCATAAACATGGCCGCTGCTTTTTTTTCTAAACGGAGCTTTTGCGAAAAAAACTGGCAGTCTAGACGCGGATAATGAGGTTTACAGGATCTTTCAAAAAAGGGTTTATTTTTCGAAAGATCCGCGTCTAGACTGCCACTTTTTTTTCCGAAAAAGCGCCGTTTCAAAAAAAGCGGCGGCCATGTTTATGCTAATGAAGCATGGGATATTTAAATCCCCGCTTCATTAGCAATTTCGACGTGCCTAATCTACATCTCTCTGTCGACAGAGGTGTAGTCTAGACACAGCCTGAGAGTCACCCTGGCAGCTTGGGGAGCCTTAGGCCCTCCAACTGTCTTGGACCCTACCTGTGTGGGCAGTCTCTTTGCAGGGGGTGAAATTTCCTTCTTTAATG
Source organism: Rafetus swinhoei (assembly GCA_019425775.1). Classification (NCBI taxonomy): domain Eukaryota; kingdom Metazoa; phylum Chordata; order Testudines; family Trionychidae; genus Rafetus; species Rafetus swinhoei. The sequence goes on along the minus strand of CM033445.1, from coordinate 21,697,853 downwards.
AACACTCAGCTGCATACTTCCAATACACCCATTTGTGTACAAACCTACCAGTGTGAAAGGTCTTCTGTCTAGCTGGCTAAGGGGCAACAGAAGGATTCACTCTTGTTTGTTTATATTTATACATCTGCTTAAAACACTTCATAATGAACACTGAATAGTGGCTGAGTTGGGGGTTGTTGTTTTTTTTGCAAATACAGAAATAAAAATATCTTAAACGCTTTTTAAAATCTTGAACCATAAATACATATATTTTCAAAGCTAAACAGAAAGAAACTGAACTGGATCTCTCTGAATTATCAGAGGAAATCTGCCTTAACAGCTAGGTTCCAAGCTTGGTTACATCAATCTAAAGCTAAAGTCACTCGAGTTACACTGGAAGATTGTAGGGAGAATTTGACTCTAGGGTCCACAAAAGTATGCCAGGGATGGGAAGGGAACTCTTGCACAATTTACAGACACAAACAGACATGCTGCTTGACTAAATGAAGATCATTGCCTAGTAGTCTACATTGTCAGCATCACAGAATTGCCAACAGCAACTTGGGATCACTGCTGCTGCTAATGCAAGCTAGAAAGCAGAAACTGATGTAGAGTCACTAGCATAAAGAGAATGACTATTTCCTGCATCGTACTGCCAAGGTTTTTCTTGAACACACTCTAAAGCCTTGTCTACACTTACCAGCACTGATGATCTACTTCAGCCACGCAAATAGCATCGCTGATGTCAGCATACTCACCGTGGCATCTTGTGTGCAGTAAGATTGGCGAGGGCTGCTCTCCCACCGACGTTGGCTACTCTTCTCATTTTGGTGGAGTTCTAGCATCGATGGGCGCATCAATTTATCGTGTTTAAGCAGATGTGATAGATCATTGCAGTGTCCATCCACCACATAATGTAGACAAGGCCTACCCTTTTCCAAAGTGTACTGTACAAGAATAAGCTATCCATAATCTCAGGTGGGCTAGAGGGATTTCATTTACAACCTATTTTCCTTACTGATCACCAGATGTGGTGCAAACATAAAGCGGGTTCTCAATAGAGACTTTTGGAAAGTCCAGCATTCCAATCCATCTCTAGTTCTCCAGGAATTACGGTTAGATCCCATGGATCATGGCATACGGCATATGAACCGATGCTCATGGAAATGAAAAGAAAGATACTCATTGACTTCAATGGGTGCAAGATCAGGACCTGAAATAGAATGAAATACTCAAATTCTCAGGTTAAGTATATTTCGCCTGTGTATGTCTGCAGATGTTTTACTGCACCCGTTGCCAGACTTTGCTAAAATCCCTTTGCCATGGATACTGCAGCTCTGTCATTGAAAAGCAATCCCATCAGGTCAGAATCAAGTTATTTATAATAACTTTTTACAAATCACAGGCTAATTTAATCAGCAATAGTAATTCTTTAGCCATATTGATGATGCTTGCACTCATGCATATGCTTGGGTTTTCAAATTGTGTATCATGGTTGTTCAACATACAAATTAATATAAATATGAATATATAAACCTATATGCTATAGAGAGACAGCGAGAGAAAATCAATAAATAGTTTTGAATCTGCCACAGGTTTTCATAAATTAAAAATAATTGCTTCAGCAAAGCTAGCAAGTATCAGTTTGCATCAAAGAGAATTAATATACTAACAATAAACAAAGCAATCGAATATTTATTTTGTACACATAGGGACAGATAAAAAAAGACAGGCTAGTCTAACAAGTGAATATAGATGATCTGTCATATTCATAAATGAACCTGGGACGCTGGCAATAGAATAAAAGTGAGGTAGCGTGACAACCCATAATCCACCAAATAAACATCTGTAATTCTCTTATGTGCTTCATAAATATCTTGCATTTCAAAATCTTAATGTTGAACAAGTTATGTGATGTAAAAAAAATGACAAGCAAGGAAATCATATTGGGATGGGGGTGGGGGAGAGAAATCCAATTGTGATCTCTACCCAAATCAGAAACGATATTAAGCTAATGAACCTAAAGTTGCCCACTGGTTTATACATTATCTCTCACTCTGTGTTAAGATCAAAACAAAAGCTAAAAACAGAACAGAGGGTTTTAATATTAAGCATAAAATATTTTGCAAAAGAACAAGAAAAAGTCATGTATCAGCAAAAATAAAAAAAAATCTGTAAGCAGCTTTCTAGAACCCATAGTAGTTAAACTTTGTGAAAACATAGCATGATATGCAATAAGCCAAGATCATTTATCTTAAATGGTCCGCAATTACGTTTTTAAGGGCAGAACACCTGCTTTACTGAGGGAATATACATAAGCAGTACTTTTTTCTGCTATAATTATGAGAGTAAATTGTGCTTCACATTTCTTTCATTTCCAGGTCTTTGAGTTTACATGGGGTGCAGATCACACTGAGATGGACTCTGTAAAGTGACAGGCCCTGGACGTGTCTGGAGACTAACATTTCTCTTAATCTACTGTCTAGAAGATCAATAGAGACACAATCTAAGCTTCAGTATAGTGTCAATCCTCTTTGGAAACAGCTCTCTTTAGGAGAAGACACGGCCATTCCCACTCAACAGAAGGATAGAGCTAAACAGAGTACAACAAAATTATTTCATTGTAGTAAAATCAGGGCTTGAAACATAAGGCCATGTATCACAGGCCTGGTATGAGACCTAAGGCCTAGGCCACAATGGTCAAGACTTTGCCCATATAAAACGAAGTTTAACTGTGAGCAAGAAGCAGGCCCTGCTCTCAGAACTTAGCAAGCACAGGACCAATATTACAAAAACACTCATATCTAAGAGGTACTAGGAACATGGCATACACACACTCCAGAGGGATGGTAACAGAACACCTCTTTAAGAAACATCTTGGTACCAACACACTCCCCACAGATAACAAGGGCATATTGACCCAGATTCAGGACAGGATCTAAAATGACAGCATGATGGATAAAAAGGTTTTGGTCAAATCAGCGGGTGGAAGGTAATGGGTGGTATCTAGGTAACGTCAGAGGTTGACAATCTCATACTTCAGGGGTGATGTGTAACTTCTTGTACCTGTGTATAAAAATGGATCTTAGAGGAGCAGTCCTTGTCCTAGGGGGCAACAAAAAATCCCGCCGTTGTCTGAGCTAAGTTCATTATCACGGGCACGTATTTTTAGCATAACTGTAGACATCTGACCCAGGAAGTTATTACTGTGCTTTGTTTGCAGTAAACCTGGCCAGGTGCCTTTGCACCTTCTCTGATTTTCCGGGCTTTGGGGGCTCCCTCCAAGTCCACTGTATGGGCTATCTGCACAGAGCCAGTACACCATACAGGGGGGCACGCATGCAGGCGAACAGTTATCATCATCATTGGACAGAGCAAGATACCTGGCAGGACACCACACCGGCAATTTCTGACCACATCCATGTCTCAAGCAGAAACTATTTTAGTTACACTGCAGATTCTAACCTACACAATGACTCTTTGTACTGCCAGAAAGTTGCAAACATTTCATAAAGCTGCCCTAATTGGGCAGCTACAGATCCCCCTTGCATAGGGAAATCCCTATGTGGGATAAAACGGACACATCCGGTTCAAAGCACCCGGGTGCAGGGAACAAGTTAGAAATGCTCTGGAGCTCTGTGTGCTCCAGTAATCCTCAAGTGACAGAACAGCCACACACGGCCCATTTCAGTCAATATAAGGGATATGCTAAATTCAATCCCTGTCGCCCCAGGGACCGGCAGAGCGCAAAGACAGCTTCACCACTTGGGGGCTCCAGAGCTCTCAGCCTCTGGGTCAAGTGGGAGATGGCTAATGGAGGCCATTATCTGAGGCTACAAATGGTGCAAAACGTATTGGGCTTAACCTATTATGAAAAGAGGAACTCTCTGCATTCGATTATTTAAAACGGCTGTTTCCATCAGATGGCTGTCCTGTGACCTCTTTTTGGTGGTCTTAGTGGAAAAGAGTCTATGTCTGAAAAATGGCCACTGCTAACTGGCATCCTTGTTAGCACTTTTAACAGAAACAATGAGAAGTCCTGTGCATCTGATGAAGTGGGTCTTTGTCCACGAAAGCTTATGCTCCAATAAATCTGTTAGTCTATACGGTGCCACAGGACTTCTCGTTGTTTATGCAGATTCAAACTAACATGGCTACTTTTAACAGAGACTTTGGCCATGTCAGGACAAAGGGACAGTGGTGGTGCAGTGCATGGGAGGTTAGCACAGCTGCCACCCATGCTACCAGACCATTCCACCTGTTCTGTGGAAGTGGAGGTCACGGCTCCAGGGATATTCATTGAAAATGTGGTTAAAATTATTTAACCCATTTGTTTTTTCTGCGTTTGTGGTTAGAATGACTACGGTCGCTAGCAAAACATGCCCATTCGTGGACTGCTTTCAAATTCAAATAATTTGTAATGCCAGATGGTCTGAATGATTGCCGCAGATAAACTCTGGATCTGTTCCATTATTAATTGATTGACAGAAGCCTGGACCTAGCCATAGCAAGTCTCTCACACACACGTGTGTAGCATTAATGGTTAAAATATTAAAACTAATCAGAAACCCGCCCCCCCCCCCCATAGTCCTGCAATATTTTCTAGAACAAAACCCTTAGGGCCATACGCCACCTTTTGTCCACTTGTCCTCTGAGGTAGTGGGAGCGCTGTGCAAAATATGAGGGTAAACTGTAATCCTTGTGTGTTATACAAGGTGATTCAGAATCAAATCACAGTCGCCAAAAAATGGGCATTCTGAAGCCCCGATGGTTGTGAGGGATGAAGTGTTTAGCAAAGGCCCATTTCAGGTGCTCATAGTTCAGGTTTTCTAAGGATCACAGCATGTGAGCGCTCCAGAGCAGATATTGGTGCTCCCCTGGAAGGTCTTTCAAGTTTATTAGGAACATTGCCTTAAATCTAGATATACAAGTGATCCATTAGGAAACAGCGGGTCCGCACCATAGCACCAATAACTGAACCATAGCTGAGAAAGTGGCAATAGTATAACTGATTACATTTCACATTTTTGAACCTGTTGCTACCGCCACACACACACACACACACAGACAAAAAACAGAGTACTTCAGGTTTAGGGCACAGCAGTTGGTTAACCAAGCACACCATTATTACACAATTGCCTAGGAAAGGATGCACCTATTGTAGCCAACTAAAATTGCAGTGATAATTTCAGGAAGGCAGGATATAATTATCTGAGATGGAATTTGACCAAGCGATCAAGGCTAATACCACTGCTCTTCCAAAAAAGTGGCATGGGATATGTAACGATCATGAATGTCACGGATGTTCAAAATCTCAGGCTGAGTGTCTATGGTTTCCGATCTTTAATGTTGAGCCCGGAGGCACTGATTTTTGTCTGCCTAATACAAATATGTCTGGCTAAAATAATAACCCTTGGTTTGGGAGAGAACATATTTCCTTCCTGTTTATATTTTACTTCTGACACTGTTCAGTGCTACCTTCTGGTGCGTTACTGAACTTTACTCCTTTCGTTATATTGATTACCGTCTCTTCTCTGGCTGGGATACGTGGCACAAACACAAAGGTGATATCTGCAGTCAACATCAGATCTGACTGTTCCTGACAACTCCTGTGATAAGGCAACCTCGGGGACTTGAAGACACATCTGTGAGTAGATGTAGTAGTTGCCATCTGCACGAATTGCATTATTTAACTGCATTGGCACTGATTAACATTTGCTGTAACCTATGGTAATGGGCTCTGGGGGCTTTCCATGTCTGCTACACAGTGGCAGCTGATGTCTCCTGTTCCATCCTTAAAACAGGATGCTTTAATTTTTAATGGAGCACATGTTCGATTGGCTATACAAACAGGCTAATCTGCAAAGCATGTGCTCAATAACAAGCCGAGCTATGCAGCCAGAATTACAACACTGCTCTGCCATGCCGGCGACGCAACGGGCTTCCTGTTTTATGCCACCACCACTCAGCACTGATGGTCAAGGAGAATGACTGTGCACGTTTCCTATTTCTATCATCAGCCCCTGGGCATTCGCAACCTTCTTAGCTGCGCAGTGAGGGCTGCAGACTCATTTCTCATTTGGGAAGCGGAACTGGAGAGGTGACGAAGGTCACATGCCTGACCCAGCATTTGCTACAGTGCAGCAGAAGAACGAAGAGGCAAAACCAAGGGCACGTCTACACTTCCAGCGCTGCAGCGCATGCGTCGAAGATGCTCCATGCTGACAGGAGAGAGCTCTCCCGTCAGCATAAAAAATTCCCCCTCTTTCCCCGCAAATGGCAGACACTATGTCAGCAGAGACACTCTCCTGCTAACATAGGACTATTAGAGCTTTTATGGCATAATTTATATCACTCGGGGAAGGGGGTGGAATAGTCACACCACTGAATGATATCAGTTTTGACAACATAAGCAGTAGTGTAGACATGATCTTAAAGGCTGGCTTACGGGGGAAAGCCCAGTTGGTGCAGCTAATTGCAAAGACAAACAAAGTGCGTGGGCATTTAAATTGACAGTGGAGAGCTAGGTATCTACATAGCGCTCAAAAGAATACATCAGCATAGTTACTGCCTGAATCAGAGCGGGGCTACTTCATCCACATTTTCCGTTAGGATCTGTCTAGCAAAATTTGTGTGTCAAGGGATCATGTTCTAAAACCATCGCCCCCTGCCTGTAGTACATTGTTAGGTCTTACATATGTAGCCATATTTTAATTGTATTCTCAGACAGTTCAGCAACCCTGTAAACATCATTTTCATGTGTTTATGATACAGTCAGGGGACTATCATATAACCACACTCTCTCCCACTCTAGTAGTTTTGGACCTTTATTGAATTCATGGAGCCAAGCAGATAACAAGGATAAAAAGCATAACAGAAACTGGCTAGCACCCCCCCAAAAAAAGGGGTGCAAAAGATTGTCATTGAGTTCACATCAATTTGCTAAGGCATTCCTCACACATTGCTAGAATTCCCAGCTCCTAAGGGTTCTTTGAGACACTAACTTTCATTGTAGCTTTTTATTTTCCATTTGCAAGGATCTTGATTTCACAGATCTCTGTATTCTGTTTTATTTTTCTCTGCTATTCCTTTCTCTCTATTCCTTTATATCACCTGTTACCACTGGCCTCCGTTCTGAATATCCAGACACATAACAAGTATGGACTAATTAAACAATTATTGGAATGCTGTTCCAGGGCAGCCTACCCCCGCATAAGCCTATATTCATTATGATTATTGGAGCATAAAACATGTCCTGACCTTATGAAAAGCCCATCTAACTTTCATTTTCTGTGTGTTCTTCTGTGATGAACTGTGACTTTGAGAAAAGTGTTAAAATTAATATGCCTTTCGGCAGATGCAAGAAAGTGCAAGGTTGAGAGAACTCTTATGCTGAGGAGTTACATGAAGCACAGAAACAGTCCAATCATGTCTTAGAAAGGATTGATAAATATATCTAGTGGATTAACAAATACCTTATTGAGACTATATATATGTGTGTGTATGGCCTGATTTTTAGAGGTGCTCAAATCCTGATCCCCCTCACCACCAGCCAGATTTCAACCCCAAACCTTCAGCTCTGGAGTACAGACTTCAACAAGTTGAGACAAAGGAATAACTCCATCAGCGTGTATCATTAGTAGGCCGTTATCCTCTAGTGGTCTGCTTCCTAGACACAGAACACATGTATTGCTAGTAACTTTACTGTGAATTGCAGCATCTTTGAAAATTAGGGCATTTTTAAACATTTTATAAGATATGCCTATCATTTTCATAAACCAACTAAATTCAAATCAATGCACAAAAAGCAGTAACTCAATATTAACTCCAATGAACTAACAACACCCCCAAACAGTATCCAATACTCCTGGTTATGCTCTCTGGGGTGGTTCATGACTATGAGTGCTAGCCTCAGAAAAGACCATAAAAAAGCAGGGCAGACACCCCAAACTGGTGGAACGTTCTATAATTAGACTCACCAACCCAGGAACAAATATAAACTCCTGAAGCACTGTAAGAGTATGTCTACACAGCAGTGTTATTTTGGAATAATTAACGTTATTCCGAAATAACAAAGAGCGTGTCTACACAGCAAGCCATTATTTCTAAATAATGTCGAGTGGGAGGACTTCTTACGCCGACTCCTGTAACCCTCATTTTACGAGGAGTCAGGGAAGTCGAAGGAAGAGTGTTTTTCCTTCGACTTCCTACTGTGTAGACAGCGCCAAAAGCCAAAATAAGCTATTTCGACTTAAACTACGCAATTGACATAGCTCAAGTTACGTAGCTTAATTTGATATTGCCCTGCTGAGTAGACGCGCCCTGAGAGTTTACCATGGAGTTACACAGTCTCTTTGGGCACTCCAGTCAACCTTGCCATCCATGCAAGCTGGACGTAGTGATAAATGGTCACTTGTACCAAAAATCAGGTTGCTCCCAACCCGAAGAGACCAGTCACTTGTCCCAGACCAATTTGTGTCTTAGATCTCACATCAAAGACAATACTTATAGCCAGTCCTACAGTAAACTACATAAAGATTTATTAACTAGGGAAAAGAAATGAGAGAATCATTTTCAGGTTAAAGCAGGCAACACATACACACAAAAGAGTTACAATCCATGGTGCCAAAAGGTGACAGAAATGTAGCCAACTGGCAGCATTAAGTGTCTTTTGGAGCTAGCCCATGTTGACCTTGGGAGTCTTGTGCTTTTGTTTCCTAGCTCTAGCACGGTGACAGTCCAAACAGCAAAGAGATGAAGATTTTTCATGTCAGCTATCTTTGTTTCCTTCTTTGAGAATTCAAGCTGATGGGAAGAGCTTTCTTGTACATTGCACCTTGATAGAGCTGAGAAATCCTTTAGCCTGTTTTTGTATTGTGGTGCTAACACTGACCCACTTAGTTTTGGCAGTCCCCCTACCTGAGTTCACACAGGCAGAATAAGGCTATGAAAATGGGTATTTCGAAAGTGAAACCATCGTCTAGATCCCCTTTTTTGAAAGAACCGTAATGCCTGAAAAAATGAGGTTTACCGGTTCTTTCGAAAAAGGGGTGTTTTTTTCGAAAGAACCGCATCTAGACGGCAGTTTTACTTTCAAAATACCCTTTTTCGAAAAAACGCGTAGCTGCCATTATGCAAATGAAGCACGGGAAATTCAAATCCCAGCTTAATTTGCAATTTCGATCTGCCTAATTTACATCCCTCTTTAGAAAGGGGGATGTAGTTTAGACATACCCTAAGTCAGTTATGATGCAAAACTTAAGAGATTCCCTTATAGAATGAGACACGGCATTACAAGTGAAATTGATGCCTGCAGCAACTTAGTAGCATTTTATAGAGCCTAAATACTGAACACATCCCTACAAGTGTAACATCTGTCTTAAACAATATTAGCATATGGGTGACCTGGTCCAGTTTCTAGTTATGAATTTGTCAGTGTGCAGCAGATGCCTACAGCCTTGCCCAGTGTCACACCTCCTTGTAGCTACTCTATCAAAAGCCAAGATGTGTCCTGAAGACCAACAAACTCAGGTGTTGGTGCAATGAAGGGAGAAGAAATTCCAGCCCACAAGCTGGATTAATTGCCTCTGTTAGATTAATTGCCTCTGTTGAGCAAAATGGCTGTGAAAGGGCATAAAGAGATAAGAGATCTCTATAATAACCAGGACCCAAATCAGGAGGGCTTAATATCTCAAAAACAACACCCTTAATAAAATTGCATCTTGAAATATAGTGGATGTAATGGCAGCCTACAGTGCACAGATGTAATATGCTCTGTGCAAGCAATACCAATATCATGCCCTAGGGCCATAATCCAAGTACCTTGGACAATTTGAGATGAAGTTCGTAGGGAACTCAATCCCAAGCAGACTCTGTGAAGGTGCAAAAATAAAAAAACAAATAAAAACAAACCAAAAAAATACCATACACCATCCAAGACCAACTACTATGCGTGTGCATCTGTAGCTGAGAACAGTAAACTCACACCACTTGTAACTCAGAAAGGGCTTAGCCTACCCTATAGAAAACAAAAAGCTGCCACATTAATGCACCAGGGTGTCCTTGCCATCAAGTTCTTTAATTAGCTTATCTGGAGGGGGAAAAATATACCAATCAAATTAAATATTAATCACATATAAACTGCTGATCATAATCAGCAGGGGGTTCCAGCATGCAGAATGGAGGGATCACAGTGTGATTTCTTTTCCCAAGGAGCTTCCCCCTGTTCTCCTTCTATTGCCAAATTAGCAAATTCATATAAAAAACAAAGTCTCACTTTTCCAAGAACAACATTAACACTGCACCACAAGTTTTTTCCACACTAAAATATTGAATTGAAAATTCAGTTCCTTTAAATCTTTCTAAATCCTTGCCTCTGATTGGGTTCATTAATAAACATGCTAGTTTTGTTACAGGGAGTGACATATGGCATAATCCGCTAACAGGAAGAAGTATTTTGCATTTTATTGTAGAAAACAAACATGCAAACAGGTTCTCACAGATGGCTTTCTTAGCTTCTGGGAGGAAAAAAAGCTTAATAATGCTTGAAAACAAGTTTTGCCTCCTCCTTAAAATAAGTAAATAAATAAAGGATTTCTAGTAGAACTGCTTTTCAATTAAAGTAAATTTTGCTCTAGGGTTTCTACTGGTTTAAAACTTGCTTTATTCCATTGTTATTTTTAAACGACATATAAAATAAAAAAATCTTAACTAGCCAATATCAGGACATATACATCCTTGATTAAGAAAAATATCTTGGGGTGAAAACCCAGCTCCCATTGAAGCCAATGGCAACATTTTCATTAGCTTCAAAGAGGACAGGGTTTGCTGCTGGCCCATTACTGGGCTTTACATTAACCCCTGTTTAACAATCAGCTAGCCATGAATATTGTAACACTAGCACAGGAAACAGAAAGACCGTCAGAGGGAGCAGGGTCAGGAGGGAGTCAGAGGCTACCAGACAAGCAGAGCAGCTGACACCCGCTTGGGAGCTGGCTGAGGAGGGAAGGCTGTGTGGCAGACTAAGCTGAGCCCTACACGGTTAGGCTATGTCTACACTGCCGGCTTTTGCCGGCAGAGAGTATGCAAATGAAGTGCTGATTAGCATTTTGCCACGCTTCATTTGCATAAACTATTCGAGCCGTTTCTGCGCAAGGGGTTTTTGCACAAAAAGAAGCAGTGTGGATGTTTCCTTTTTGCGCAAAACCTCCGTTTTGCCCAAGATCCTTATGCCTGTCCCGGAGAGGCATAAGGATCTTGCGCAAAACGGGGTTTTTGTGCAAAACGGAAGCGGCTACACTGCTTCTTTTTGCGCAAAAACCCTTTGCACAAAAAGAAACGGCAGAAAATATGTTAATGATGTTGCGCGACTTATGCTAATGAGTCTCTCATTAGCATATTTTCTGCCTCAAAAACTCGCAGTGTAGATGTAGCCTTAGGGGCAGGGGACCAGCAGTCAGCTGTAGCAGGCGGGCACATCTAGGAGGCAGAATGTAGTGGGCACAGCAAGTCTTATTTACCATTATCCCCCGGCCTGGCCTGGCCTGCCTCACCCCAGGGCTGGGTGCAGAACTGTAGGGGTTTCTCTTTTTATGGGCCACAGCGCTGGACAGCATGGAGGCTGCTTCATTTATTTCTGGCAACTCTAACACAGACATCTGCCGTCATACCTCAAGTGGGCAAGTGTTATTGGGAAGCCGCAGAAGCCACCCTGGAGCGTAGGGTTTGGAGAGCCGACAGCACTTGGCTCCGCGCTCAGAACGTTGGGAAACTTTTTTCTTTCAGTAACTCTTCCTCCGTCTTGTACTCTGCTCTCCTGTGCGCGTCTCCCCGGTGACACCAGCTCTGGCCTGTGCAGACAAGGGCAGGCCTATATTTTGCTCTTATATAAAGGCAGACCTGCAGAGCCTGCCCAGCGCCTCTGACCAGTCTACCCAGCTCTGCATATCCATGACAGATACCAGGCGAGCGCAAGAAGAGGTGTCTATGACACCTATAGCTATGGGGAACCTGTAACACTGACAGGCAGAACCAAACCATGAACCTCAGTGCATGAGCCTCTACCGCATGAGCTAATTGCTTGCCTTGCCCTAAGGCTGGGCCTGGTCAGCTAGCTCTCAACTAAAGCTGTATTGCAGACTCATTAGTTTTTCAGTGGTCTCAGTGCCACTAGACAGGACAGTATACCACACCCAACAGGAGTGTGGGTTACAAATGCAGCTTTAAGCCCATTGCTCCTTGTCCATGCTACTTCACAGGTGGATGAACTGCAGCAAGGGAGGTTTAGGTTGGATAGCAGGAAAAACTTCTGACTGTCAGGGTGGTTAAACACTGGAATAAATTGCCTAGGGAGGTTGTGGAATCTCTATCTCTGGAGATATTTAAGAGGAGGCTAGACAGATATCTGTCAGGGATGGTCTAGACCAGGCATGGCCAACCTGTTACTGGCAAAGAGCCAAAATAGATGTGCATATAGTGCAAAGAGCCAGGGGAGGGGGAGTTGTCGAGAAAAAAAAAAAAAGGACTGTCCCTTTAAGAAATGTGGTTAAAGGCTTTTTGGCCACATCAGGCTCCCACCGGCTGCCACCATCCTGAAGACACCATTTTCCAGATGGCTGCCCTGCCCCGGTGAGCACAAGGAGCCGGGGGCCATTTTCAGGGGCGCAGCGGCTTTGCCAGCTGCACTTTTGGGGGGCAGCCACGGCTGGTCTAGACTGTACTAGGTCCTGCTGTGAGGGCAGGGAACTGGACTCGATGATTTCTTGAGGTCTCTTCCAGTTCTAGTGTCCTATGATTCTATGGCTTCTGTGAGGCAGGATCTGCATGATGACTTAGAGTGAAGATAGATAATTAGGGATGATATAGTAATTATTATAGCTCCATACCACATCGTTTGGGGTTATATTTGAGTGACTTGATTCCATAATACATTATCCCACCTCTAATTTTTTCCATCCATGTGCAGAATAAATTTTGTTACATGTGTAACATCAAGAGACAGAACCAAACCTAGGACCTCTGAAGATTACTGCATGAACCTTCACAGGTCGAGCTATAAAGCCAGCTCTCAGTTAAGAGTGCAGCAATAACTCTTTCTTTCTCTCTGTAAGTGGTGTAAGTGTCAGTATGTGGGATAGTGAAGCGCACCTTGCAGATGTGTGGGTTACACACGCACTGGGGCTATGTCTAGACTGCAGGCTTCTTTTGGAAGAAGCTTTTCCTGAACAGATCTTCTGGAAAAACTTTTTTTCGAATGAGAAAAAAAGCGCACACAGCAAAAGCGCAACGAAAAAGCGATGTGCTTTTTCGAAAGATAGCATCCGCACTGATTGGATGCTATCTCGCATTTCAGTTGTGATTAGTATGGATGGAGTGGCCACCAGGGCACCTGTGCTATTTCCTGGAGGCGTCTTTTTTTGAAAGAACTCCCTCTTCTGCGTCCACACACGCCTTTTACCAAAAAAGCTTTTTCGCAAAAAGGCTTCTTCCTCGTAAACAGAGGTTTACCGCTGTCGGAAAAACCCCTCTGTTCTTTCGACTTTCTGTTGAAAGAACGCAATAGTAGTGTGGTCGTAAGTATAGTTTTTCCAGAAAAACAGCCGTTTTCCCAGAAAAACGCTGCAGTGTAGACATACCCTGTGCCATGTGCGCATGTGCACCACCAGTGGAAACACATGCTGCCAGCAGTGGGCTCTCTGCCAATCAGCTGGGCAGCATTTCAATCTCCATCCTTAGAGGTTTTTTAAGTCCCGGCTTGACAAAGCCCTGGCTGGGATGATTTAGCTGGGGTTGGTCCTGCCTTGGGCAGAGAGATGGACTCTATGACCTCCTGAAGTCTCTTCCAACGCTGTGATTCTGTGAATCTATGATTCAATTTCTCCTGGGTGGCCGCCCAAGCGCACAGCTTACAGGGAACACTGCCCACTGCTACTACAAAGCAATGCTTAAACCCTTGTACAAAGCAACCTAAATCACAGCCCCTTCACCACACTAAAAAATGTCTGAGGTGTCCCTGCTGCTTGGTGGAGTGAAAAGGCTTCTCTGGCCCCATCCGTTCATGGATGTGGAGACTTGGCAGCCCAGTGGATTAGGTGATTCTGGAGAGAGGAGTATAGTCTGTGAACTTCCATTTGCATTAAATGAGACCTGCAGTAGGGAAAAGAAAAACGTACCTTCCGGCCAGGCACTCCCAAGTCCCAGAGAATTCTAGGCCATGCCAGGGTGCTTTCCATGTGGGAGGAGCCCCAAGGAGGACCAGGGTTCCTCAAGACGGACGGATCGGGCTATTAGCTATTCCACTCTGGCTGCTACAGGGTGAGACCAAAGAACGAGCGCTGTCTCGCCCTCAGCTGGAAGGGATGAGCGGGCCAGACTGAGCTGCACATTTCTGGAAAGCTCCAGTGTGAAAATTCAAGGGTTCCCTTAGTCTTTTGCACAGCCTGAGCTTAAAACTGCCTCTGGCTACACTGCGAAACCAGCAAGCCTCGCTCATATTTCCCCTTTTGCGAGGCGGGTCCGAGCTGACTGACTTTAATCGCCTCCCAATTTACCTTCCTGATCACCTTTTCCATTTAATCACAACTGCAGCCTTTTGGAAATAATTCCCTTTGGTTAAAATGGACAATGACAGGCTGTGTTTTCACACATGGTTGAAATGTGTAAAAATCTGAGGGAGAAAAAAAAAAAAGTGCCGTTCTTTTCCAGAGTTGATTTACGATATCTATGCAAACCCTATTAAAGTTAAACCATGCTTTTCAATGAAATGAGGATTTCGAACAAGCTGCTCTCCATTTTATTTAAAGATCCCGATGACTGATACAAACAGTGATAATCAGCTCTATTACTAATATAGGCTAGTGGGGCCAGGAGATATCATACTTAAGGCGTAAGTGAAAAATAGCCTATAAATCACAAGCACTTTGTGAGGAAAGTATAAGAAGACCCTCTCTCCGGTGCACAGAAATCAAATACTATCCTGCTGAAAGACATTATAGTCCCTTTGCTGAAATTTAAAGGTTAACTCTTAAGAGGAATTAATGTGGAAAAGGACGTCTATCAGGAGAAGCAGGCACAGGAGTAGGAGGCGAAGAGGAATGCAAGTGTCTACCTAAGTAGGTAGAAAAATCTTATCTCTGTAGATAAGATAAAGATGAGGCAAAAGCTGTTAGGGCTTGAAAGAAAAGCAATCTGCTCATGCTCACCTTTCATAGCCCAGCTGGGCAAACACAGCCAAAAATTCTCCGTGAATACATCATGGATGTGAAGGCCATTGGCCCATCTAATTAATACAGCCTCCTGTAAAACACAGGCTTTAAAAGGAGTCTCTGCAGAATGCAGACAGAGATCAAGTTCATGTTCATTACACACCTTGTCCGACAGCTGCCAGCGGTAGGACTCGAAGGGATAGAGCAGAGGGGCTGATTGAGTTCAGGTCGGTTTGAGCCCACCAGTGACTTTGTTTTGTATTTGTAAACATATCTGCTATCCATTTCCACTTCTGTTCTAAGGTGAAATACATCTCCGTGCAAGAGACAGCATAAGACTGATGTACTACTGGAGAGAGCTTCAAATCGTACATGGATCCGATGCTGGACCCAAGAGACGGTACATGTACCCCGACAATGAATTTTAAGCAAATATTGGGGAATGTTCATAAAAAGCAATCATGAAAAACCAAACCCCACAATCACGAGTATTTGCACCAGCATCCAGAGTTTAAGAACTGCATTCATCCAGTGAAAGTGTCCATGTTCCAGCACAGCTTGGCAACACAGTTTGAATGTTGAATTTCAGAGATCAAATTCTCCCATGACTTGCTAATGCACAATCTAGAGCCTACAAATAACTTACCAAAGCTATTCACCAAAGGATCAATGCTGTCTTTTCGTTCTAGTGTGGAGACATAATGGCCACAGAGTCTAGCCTCCACTTTGGTAGGTACTTATTTAAAGATAGGTGTTAAAAACTAGTAGTAGCATTTCCATCTTTGTTGCTTCCCTCTAATGATGTATGATATTTTTGTCTGTTTTGTTTCCTGTGAAGGTGTGTAGTGTTGGGGGGGAGGGTTGTCTCTGGATTTGGAGTTTTTGTCTGGGGAGGGGAAGAACAAGGTTGATGACGGGGATTAAACACAACCACCTTCTGCAATGTCCTTTGCTTTTTGTTCTCAGTCCAGTGGTGCAAAGTGGATGTAAACCAGTGGTAGGCCTCCCCCATGCCTCTCACTCTCTGCAGGACCCTACGCTTACCTGCTTTCCCCCCTCCCTCCCAGCAGTTCCAGAGTCCCATGAGTCTGAGTCAAGCTCTGTCCCCTTTCCTCGTGGCGCTCCAGAAGTGCCGGGAGGGAAGGTGGAGGCGCAGGGATGGGACACGCTTGGGAGAGGAGGGAGGGAAGGAGCTGGGCAGGGATTTCATGGATGGAAACCTCAGGGATGATTGGCAAAGTATCTACACATCCCTTTCCCCTAATCTAAGAAAGCTTGTAGCAGACAGAGCCACCCAGAAGTTGCACCGAGTATGATTTATTGTAAAGTAAGTGTAAAGGGTTCTTTCTTTATTATTTGAAGTTGATGAAAGTTCTATTAATATATGAATGAGTCCAGTGTTTCTACCTCAACTATCCAACGTGCCGTGCATTAATGTATTTCATCTTATTCTTGGGATCAGGGGTAGTGAACATGACCAATTTCAATCTTGCAGCCCACTGAAACAAAGGACGGCCACTCATGCAGCCCACTCGCAAGCCTTGGCTGCCCATCACTGAAGTAAAACAACGCTGCCAAGACATAATTCACAGAGTTTTGCACATGTATAAATGAACACACACGGTGTAGGTCAATGGAAAAACAGGCCCAAATTTTCCCTCTCTCTCTGTATGTGTGTGTGTAGAGAGAGAGAAAGAGATTTTTAAGGTATAATAATTCATTCTGCTTTTACCAGACAGAAAAAATCATTTTTGTTCTTTTTTTTTAACTTTTAAGATTTATGTAACTTTAAAAGACTGTTTTATCCTTTTAAGTTCTCGGGGTGTGCTGTATGAATGCCACATGGATTCAAGGCTACCGCTGAAAAATGTGGAAAGCTCATTATTTCTGAGAGCCAATTAGAACCACAACTTTAGATAAATGTAACAGTTTCCTGCAAAGATTATGCTACACTACCACCTTTTTTTTTTTTCAAATGTGTTGCTTGTGGAGCACTGAACTTGTTTCCAAAATAATAGTTTCCTAAGAGTATTTAATAGGACTCTTTTTTTAGTCTATTGGAAATTGATTGCAAACAAGCCATTTCCTGCTTCTATTTCAAACAAATTTCAGTCCAATTATTTTCTGTTTTAGCATAAAGTTAAATGGACTATTCTGCCCTGTCCCTGACTGAGCCGAGGAGTGATTTCTTTTGATTACGCTTTTATGCTGCAAAACGTAGGCCTCCTGAGACATAATGGACGTCTCTGGGAGAGTGGCAGCAATTTTTTTTTAAAGTGTGCCAGTGCTCATCGGCTTTCACTTCAGTGCCTGCTGTGTGTGAATAAAAACACCAAAAGAGGCAGAGAAAGAGAGAGAGGGGGGAAAAAAATCCAAAACAAAACAAGGATTGTCCAGCATTCCTGGAGGAAGCTGGCACACAAGTGGGTAGAATCCAGTAGCCTCTATGTAGGGCACGTCTCCAGCACTAGATGAAGTCTGATTTCCGTTTTCTTCTTTTGTTCTGACTATTATTTATTTATTTCCCTTAATCCTCTTTTTATTTTCTTTACTAGGGCCATGACAATTAGCAGTAGGGAAGGGAAACCTTGGCAGATCTCCCACCCTGACCTTTAAGACCAAAAGCGTCTTAAAATAAATCTTAATCTTTTCCTTGGTTTAAATTATAAACACATTTAGAAAACGAGTGGGAAGGTGCAGAGGCTTCTTTGCTTTCTCACTTCCTTATCGTAAGAAGAGAATGCCACCATTTTGCCTTGTATGGATGGGAAAGCTAGGAAATTAGTCTCACTGTCTGGGCTGACTCAGTATTGCCAAGAATCAAACCGCTGTCTTCCTTGAAGATAAAGGCCTTCGTCTTTGGGTGCAACTTGGGAGATACAAAAGTGTCTTGTACACTTCTAAGACAAAGAAAGAAAAGGGGGAGGAGGGAATCTGTTTCTATTTGTCTGGCTGTCTATAGCCCAGGGGCAATAAACACTATTGCGGGGATAAGGATAAAAAAAAAAACACGTTTCATTTTTTATTTTTTGGTTTTACAAAAAGAGAAAAAATCCTTCTGTGCTAGCTGGTGAATCAGCCTCCAGGGCCCTTCTCAGAGTCTTAGTGCAGGTTCTCAGAGGATGTGGTAGCTCCTAGCCCTTAATTACATATTATCTGATGTTTATAGGTGTTTCTTTTTGCTAGATCCAAGGAGGGGAATGTATTGTAGTGAATACAGAAAAGGATTGGGTTTCTCACTCTGCTACCAATTTGCAGTGTGTCTTAGGGAATCACTTAATCTCTGTATGACTCAATTCTCACTTGTGAGCCAAAGCATCCTCTCCCATGGTAAAATCCATGGCGTGGGGGAGGCCCTTGTTAGTACGCCAACATATGCATTGCATTAGCAGCTGTGTGATAGTTAGAACTTAATAACTTTTGGACCTCCATCATATAGTTAGGATAGCGTAGGTGTCTAAGTAGGATGAGGGAAAAAATATTCTCCTTAACCTCTCAGGATAGGATAAGAAGCAATGGGCTTAAATTGCAGTGAGGGTTAGGTTTGACATTAGGAAAAACTACCTGTCAGGGTGGTATAATTTGCCCAGGGAGGTTGCAGAATCTCCATCACTGGATATTTTAAAAAGTTAGACAGACACCTGTCAGGGATGGTCTAGATGGTACTTGGTCCTGCCATGAGTGCAGGGGACTGGACTTGGTGACCTCTTGAGGTTCCTTCCAAGTCTAGTGTTCTATAATTCTAGGTGCAATTTGCACAGTGGGTCTGAAACAAACATAATTTCCCACTCACCCATAGAAAAGATATTTTCGTTAATACTCCCGTTGGTCATTTTGAGTATGATTTACCCCTGTGAAGAGAGATATGGCCTATGCACTGGGGCGTCTATGTTCATAGGCACATGGTCTATCAGGCCCATACACAGGAATTTCTGTGTGTGTGTGCACTTTTTTGGTAAATGTGGACCGCAAGGGTACAAATGCACCCCACCATGACCCCGCAAGTAAGTGTGCTCCAGCCCCAACCCCGGCCTTGCTGCTTGGGGTGGGAGGGAATCAGCCCTAGCCTTCCCCCGGACAGCAGGAACATGCTTACGTGGGAGACCACGAGGGGTGCGTTCGCACCCTTTGCATCCCCTCACGTACAGGCCTGGGGGGGTTCTCCCAATCGCACAAACACTAGTGCAACTCAGAAAGGCGAATTGTGGAGCTGGGTTCTGCTCAAGTAGCACTGCAGCCGGCTCTGACCCCCTGCAAGGCAAGAGGGGGCGGAAGCACACGTTGTGTTTGTGGCATGGTTGGCTTCCCAGGTGGCTTGGCAGAGACCTGGGCACTCGTTACACAGGTGGGAATCTCACATGATCAACCGGCAAAGCCCCCCTCTTGGAAGCATGTGAGGTTTAACTGGCTCCCACCTCTCACCTCTTTGGTGGCGAGAACCCGGGATCTCTGGCTGCCTGTCAGTCTCAGCCGGGGTCCTTGGGAAGAAAGTAGCCCACACAAGGGCCAGAAATGAGCGTCTGTCAGGCTGGGGGCTGTTACAAGCTCAGCTTTTAGTTCAGGCCAGTTTCTCAGGCAGCGCTGAGCTAGCTTAGGCCTTGGGTTGCAGGGTAGGACCATGGACCTCATCTCGGAGCTGGTACAGCTGAGCCACTGGGGCTGTGGGACTTGCCCCAGGCCACCAAGCAAGTCAGTGGCAGAGCTGGAAAGAGCCATTGGGAATCCAAATGTTTCTGTTCTGGCCATCTGACCCCTTTTCCCTGCCAGAACTTGGACTAGGACCCAGTAGTCCTGATCCCAGCCCCACCCCCCTTGCTCCAGCTAAACTCCACTCCCCTGGCAGGGATAGGAATAGGACCTGGCCGTCCTAGCACCTCCTTCTCCCTGCTCTAACCACAGACATCCCTAAGGGTCATAGTCCCGTCCTCTTTCAGCATTACCCATGGAGAGCTGCATCCCCAGAAGGCCCAGGTACAAACAGAGCAGTAATGTCCCTGCTGGAGGCAGCCCTTCTACCCGGAGGGAGAGACGGATGCTTCAGGCACAGAGCTGGACATTAAAACATGGTGCTGGAACTAACAGCAGGCGGCCAGGCTGCGCTGTGCGGGTAGGGTTGCCAGGTGTCCAGTTTTTGCCCGGACAGTTCGGTATTTGGGTTCCCCCGTTCAGTAAAAAAAACTAGAAAATACCAGACATGTGAAACATCTGGTATTTTCTGTTTCCCTTGGACGGAAGCCCAGTGGGGGAGTGAGGAGTGTGGGGCCATTTAAAGGCGCAGCAACAGGTTTTTTGTTTTTGCTCAACCAAGTTTGCCATGTTCGGGATTTTTGTTGAAAGCATCTGGCAAACCTATGTGCGGGGCAGGGCTGGCTAATGGCACCTGTGTTGGCGAAGCAAAGCCATGGCCTTGATTACATTTCCCTTGCTAGGGAGTGAGCGGGACCCTGGGCCTTATCCCCTCTGTCAGGCAGCGTGTGCCTAGTGGTCAGAGTAGGAATTGAGGCTCCTGGGCCTGTTCCTCACTCAGGCACTGTCTTGGTGCCATGGTCTTCAGCGGTTCTCTGTGGACCCGGTTGGCAGACTGCAGCACTCCCATTGGGAACACCTGAAAAATCAGGCTGTTAGCGACTGTGTGCCTCAGTTTCCCCCTCTTTTCAGCAGGGGTAGTGACAGCTCTCCCCCTTGTACAGTGCTTTGCAATGCTTGGGTGGGCGCGATCGCTCTGTCCCTGGGAAAGGGACGGGTCCCTGAAATCCCCACAGGTCAGGGGGGTGCCCTTTTGACAAGGCAGTGCCCATGTGCATGGAGTACCCCCCAAGGCACAGACAGGGAATGCCCACCCATGCCACCCTGCTGGTCTGGGCACACCAGCACGGGCAGGGGCTGCCGGTGTTTGTCTTCCCACATGGGGCAGCTGGAGCCCAGCGGCAGGGAGCCCTACCCAAAGCTCCTTCCATCTTGCCACGAGCCCCCAATGTGGACAGGTCCAGCAGAGCAGGCAGTGGACAAATTGTGTCATATTGTGACTTTGCTTTTGGGGGCTGGGGGCTGAGCTGATCCTGCGGCAGGGGTGAATCCGAGGCTGTGACCCCCACCCCATCCCCTGCAACCTGGGTCTGGTCCTGTCTCTTTAAATATGCAAAGTAGCTCATCACCCAGAACAGTGCAGTGCTGTTCATCCCTTGACAAGCGGTGTCAATGGGGGAATGACAGGGAGGCAGGAGAACAGGGCGCCCTAAGCCTGGGGGGCTAGGTGGGCAAGTCCCCCCCACCCTTACTCTCCTATGGCGTCAGCAAGAAGGGGAGTGCAGAGCGGGAGGGCACATGGTGCACGGAGCAGGGACGGGGTGCAGGATGGCTCCTGTCCGTGTGCCCCCAGGGCCTGGCTGTGAATCCAGGCGCTGGCATTTGGGGTACGGACACAGCAATAAAATGCCCACGGTTGGCGGGGAAGGCTTGGGCTGATTTCTCCCTCCCTCTCCCCTCTCCCAGAGCTGGGCCTCGCTCCTACGGAACCAGTCCCAGCCTTTGCCCGGTCAGCCGGAGCATAGGAGAGGGAGACTGGAACAAGACGCCTCCCTAGCCTTCCCTAGCCCAGCTGGAATTGGGACCATGAGGGACCATGGGGGTGTGTGTGTGTGTGCGTTTGTATCTTTCACACACACCCTGCGTACGGGGCTATCTCTGCACTGGGGCTTCTATCTCCAATTTGCAGCAAGACATATTTGCAACCTGTCACAATAAAAAGGCCATTGGTCTCATCAGTGACCAGTGACTTCCAGGCCCAGCCGAAGGGAAGTAAGTTCCTCCAGTGAAACTCTTCTGTGACTTTTAACTTGGTATTTCTTAATTAAAATAAAATTGAAGAGGGGGAACATCTTTATTGAATCAGCCAAGGAGGGAATCCGAGGTTGAGGACTTAAGAAGAGAGTGTGTCCTTTCGGATTAAAACTCTACACTTTATACTTTATCTCCAAAAGGCTATAAATGAGCTTTGGGTTTTAAAAATGATTTCATATGATTTTGTAATTACCCGAGTTACTATTACCTGATTAACACAGGAATCCTAACAGTCTGTTGAACTTTTATTTCTCCAGTTGTGGTTGTCTTGGGGCTCGACACCTGCCACCTGCTCACGTACAGGCACTTTAATTAATGTACATTATGTATGCCTTTTTTCTTGTGGATCTAGGGCCTGAGCTTCAGATTAAAGTGAATAGCTACCTGATGGAGAGGAGTAGCCAAAACATTTGCACCATTCCTGTCATATCCATTCAGGAGGGCATCTTGCAGCCAATGCGCATGTGTAATGGTATGGGATCTGGCTTGGGATGAAATCACTATTATGCTGACTTGGGGCCCGATTCTCAAGGCTGTAGAAGTTGACTTGGATGGTGCACACTAATAAAGACAGCGTGGATATGGGATGGGAATGTGCGATCGGATCCAGAGTTTAATAAACAGGCATCGCCTTGTAGCCTTAACTCAAGCAAAAACCCTGCTGATTTCACTATGAGCTAATTTTGCTTGACAAATGAGCACGCTGTTATTTTATGCTAAAGAAAAATGTTGGAAAAAGGGGAGAAATGGGGTGAAAAGGCAAAATTGGCACGTGACAGATTCATAGAAGCATAGAATCCTAGGGCTGGAAGTGACCTCAGGAGGTCATCGAGATCAACCTGCTGCCCAAATCAGCCCAGCCAGGGCTTTCTCATGCCAGGACTTAAAAACTTCTAGGGATGGAGATTCCACCACCTTCCTAGGTAACCCATCCCTGTGCTTCACCACCCTCCTAGGGAAATAATTTTACCTAATATCCAACCTAGACCTCTCCCACTGTAACTTGAGACCATTGCTCCTTGTTCTGCCATCTGTCACCACTGAGAACAGCCTTTCTCCATCCTCTTTGGAACCTCCCTTCAGGAAGTTGAAGGCTGCTATCAAATCCCCCCTCACTCTTCTCTTCTGCAGACTAAATAAGCCCAAACCCCTCAGCCTCTCCTCATAAGTCATGCGCTCCAGCCACCTAATCATTTTGGTTGCCCTCTGCTGGACTTTCTCCAGTACGTCCACATCCTTCCTGTAATGGCGGATCCAGAATTGGACACAGTACTCCAGATGTGGCCTCACCAGTGCTGAATACAGGGGAATAATCATTCTAGATCTGCTGGCAATGCTCCTCGTAATGCAAGCTAATATGCCGTTAGCCTTCTTGGCTATAAGGGTAAAAAGAACACTGTTGACTCATATCCAACTTCTCATCCACGTAATCCCCATGTGCTTTTCTGCTGAACTGCTGCTTAGCCAGTTGGTTCCAGCCCGTAACAATGTTTGGGATTCTTCCGTCCCAAGTGCAGGACTCTGCACTTTTCCTTGTTGAACCTCATCAGATTTATTTTGTCCCAATCCTCCAATTTGTCTAGGTCACTCTGGACCCTATCCCTGCCCTCCAAGGTATCTACCTCTTCCCCTAGTCTAGTGACATCCATAGTGCAATCCATCCCCTCATCCAGGTCATTAATAAAGACGTTGAACAAAACCGGCCCTAGAACCAACCCTTGGGGCATTCCGCTAGAAACCGACCACCAACCAGACATTGAGCTGTTAATCGCTGCACATTGAACCCAATGATCTAACCAGATTTCTATCCACCTTAGAGTCCATTTATCCAATCCATACTTCTTTAACTTGCTGGCAAGAATATCGTGGGAGACCGTATCAATAGCTTTGCTAAAGTCAAGGTATATCAAGTTCACCGCCTTCCTCATGTTCACAGAGCCAGTTACCTCATGATGGAAGGCAATCAGGTTGGTCAGGCATGACTTCCCCTTGGTGAATCCATGTTGACTATTCCTGATCACTTTCCTCTCTTCCAAGTGCTTCAAAATGGATTCCTTGAGGATCCCTTTGTGATTTTTCTGGGGACTGAGGTGAGGATGACTGGTCTATAGTTCTCTGGATTGTCCTTCTTCCTTTTTTTAAAGATGGTCACTACATTTGCCTTTTTCCAATCGCATGGGCCTTCCCTCAATCACCATGAGTTGTCAAAGATAACGGCCAATGGCTCTGCAGTCACATCAGCCAACTTTCTCAGCACCCTTGGATACATTACATCCGGCCCCATGGATTTGAGTATGTCCAACTTTTCTAAATAGTTTTTAACTTGTTCTTTCCCCACTGAGGGCTTTTTAGGTGAATAAAGCCTAGAGTCCATCTTGTCCATTGAGCTTCTAAAGTTTCGGGGCATGGACCAGGGGAGCCTACAACCTTGCTGGAGAGGGCAAGATGGGGAGAGGGGCAGCTCCACGCTCCTGGAAGGGGCAAGGACTCAGGAGGAAAAGGTGAGGATGAGGGCAGCCAATTCTGAGTGCCACTCAGATTGTGACGTGCCCCACCCCTCTTAGCCCTCAGAGCAACTCAGAACATTCTGCCCAATCCTCTGGCGGTGATTTAAAGGGACCAGGGCTCCAGGCCCTTTTGAATTGCTGGGCTCTGGGGCAGATTCTCCCTTTGTCCCGCCTGCTGACTTTGTCTCCCTTCCCCCAAGTCAACAGGCCTGCCTCTTACTGTCTTTGTATAGCTTCTAGGGCAATAGATCCCAGACTTATTTGAGGCCTTCACATCTCTCTATCATTATTAATATGAATGGGGCCCTGATCTCAAGTGGTGCTCCTGGCACCACTAGAATGCAAATAATAAATAATAATAGACTGGGGAAGAAATCACCAGACCCATAAGAGATCCGGTTCAGCTTCATCGTGGCAGGACCGCAGCCTGAGCTGTTTGTTCTAGAGAGAGGAGGTGGGTGGACTGCAGGCTGCATCTCGACACTCTGTAGACACACTACGGGCACCAACAACGATGAAATTGTCTTGCAGGCGAGGGTGCGTCGACGCAGCAGTGTTGTTCCGAAATAACAATGCGAGCGGCTACCCAGCAATTCCGTTATTTTGAAATAGTTCCGAAATAATGGCTGGCTTTTTCCAACTTCCATAAACCTCGTTCTGCGAGGAATAACGCCTCTTCCAAAATAGCTATTTCAGAAAAGCGGTAGAGTGAACGCTCCACTGCTGCTATTTCAAAATAGCTCCTCCCCCAGGCCATTCAAAGTAATGACTCCCCAGGGCCTCTACATTGAGGTAGCACGTCCGCATTAGGGGAACCTGTCTCGGACTAATTTTGAGGCTTCCCTGTAGTGTAGACAGTCTATTCGAAATAAGCTATTACAGAGTATTTCTTCGGGAATAGCTTATTTCGCAATAAACGTGCTGTGCAGATGTATCCTTGGACTTCCCACCATTAAGATTTGCAAGGCGGGGGGGAGAACTGTTTCATCCAGCCAGTGAGAGAAAGAGAGAATTATTAGCACCAACTCCTTTCTGAGCACTGGAGAATTGTTCTGTTCATTCAAGTCATCCTTCAAAAACTGCTATTGCACTCAGAGATACAAAGACGAAAAATCTTTTTCTCATTTTGGTCCTGCCATGAGGGCAGGCGACTGGTGACCTCTCGAGGTCCCTGCCCGTTCTAGTGTTCTGGGATTCTATGATTCTGTGGCAACACACAACTCCCAGATTAGAGGCCTCTGTTTTGTGGGTGCAGTGCAATTAAAAACAAAGCGGGAGCTCGGATGGACTAATGATAACGGATTTTCTCACCAACAATAATGATGATAATAATGAAAAACAGAACTTTGCTTTGAGGCTGAAAGCCTTTTTTATCAGACATTTTTTTCTGCTTGCTGTTCCATTTGCCGGTCTCCTCTACCTAGAATCATAGAATCATAGAGCTGGAAGAGACCTCAGGAGGTCATCAAGTCCAGCCCCCTGCCCAAGGCAGGACCAATCCCAACTAAAACAACCCAGCCAGGGCTTTGTCAAGCCAAGACTTAAACCTCTAGGCTGCGTCTAGACTGGCAAGTTTTTGCGCAAAAGCAACCACTTTTGCACAAAAACTTGCCAGCTGTCTACACTGGCCGCTTGAATTTGCGCAAGAGCACTAACTTTGTAATGTACAAAATCAGTGCTTCTTGCGCAAATACAATGACGCTCCCGCTCGGGCAAAAGTCCTCTTGCGCAAATGCTTTTGCGCAAGAGGGCCAGTGTAGACAACCCAGAACCGTTTTGCGCAAAAAAGCCCCGATGGCTAAAATGGCGATCAGGGCTTTCTTGCGCAAAACTGCGTCTAGATTGGCACGGATGCTTTTGCGCAAAAGCGCTTTTTGCGCAAAAGCATCCATGCCAACCTAGACGCTCTTTTCCGCAAATACTTTTAAAGGGAAAAATTTTCTGTTAAAAGCATTTGCGGAAAATCATGCCAGTCTAGACGCAGCCCTAGAGATGGAGACTCCACCACTTCCCTAGGTAACCCATTCCAGTGCTTCACCACCCTCCTAGTGAAATAGTTTTTCTTAATATCCAACCTAGTCCTCCCCCACTGTAACTTGAGACCGTTGCGCCTTGTTCTGCCATCCATCACCACTAAGAACAGCCTCTCTCTATCCTCTTTGGAACCTCCCTTCAGGAAGTTGAAGGCTGCTATCAAATCCCCCCTCACTCTTCTGCAGACTAAACAAACCCAAATCTCTCAGTGTCTCCTTATAGAGAGGCCAAAACAGCCTTTGCTTCTCTTCTGTGCTTGATCTCCTATTGGAAGTTGCTCAGTAGCACGGAGGAGGTGGGGACCAGAATGGGTGTCAAATGTGACCATTCAGCAACTCGGGGGCTTGTTTCCGCATTGCCACGCACCTTGTGTGGTCACGCCGGCCAAAACCCTTTGAAATGCAGCGGCACTGTTTTTACAGCCACTTGACGCAGGTGTCAAAGGACTCCACCTTGAGAATCCGGCCCTGCGATTTCAATTCTCGTCGAATGAATTGCTGAAAAACGAGCTGCACTTCAGCAGAGAAGAAAACGGGGGTTTTGTTGTTTGTGTTGCGCGTTTACTCTGCACTCCTCTGAGTCTGGAGCTAAGCCATTCGTCCCCCTCCGTGCTTTGCCCCATTACTCCGCCAAGCCATCTCTGCCTGCAGTGACTCTTGCACTGACAGCCAGGCAAGTACAGCTGGGAACTCTCCCAGGAACTATAACTTCAGCTTCACATAGTCTCCTGCTTCAGGCAATAATCTGCTCTGGTTCTTCCTACTTCAACAGCTATTTCTCTCACTCCCACAAAGGACCATAAACCCTCCTCTCCCTCTCCCAGCCTGCCATCCGGAATGGTACTGAATTTGTGTCAGTGCCTTTGAGTCGCAGGGGAAGGGTGGAAATCACACCCTGGCCAGAAGGAACGGGGGATGTTTTGCTAGGCAGAGCGAGGTACAAGGTACTTGCATTTCAATCCACCTTGCCAGGAGCAGAACAAGAACATCATTCTCCACGCAGAGCATCAGCCCGGAGGGCTGGGAGAAATGTCACTGAGGCTGGGTGCACTCGGTGAACGTGACCCTGTGAAATTAACAGGGGATCCACGTCCACGCTGGATATCAGAATCTGTAATTCTTCATGAGCAGGGAAACCGAAGGCTGGAGCATACGGTTTCTATCTGAGCAGCACAGAAACTGATTAAAAATGCTAACAACCATGATTGTCCAACAACCAGGAGTTCCCAGGAGGCTCATACACACAGATGGTGATTAGTTTGGGATGGCCGGAACAATCACTAGTTCCATGTTGCAGTAACACCCACAGACTATCTGTCACCGTCCCAAGAGGCACTTAAAGGCTGTTTACTTCATGCAGTTAACTTGAACCATAAGCTTTACAAGCCTCTTTGATACATTTTTAATCACTCTCCCCATAACCCTATAGCATTTCGCTGCACGGATACACGTTGGCATTCTGTACATCACAAATCCCTCCCCAGACTGGAGAAAGGCTCAAGGCGACTTTCCCCTGACGAGCCCAGTGAACTGCGTAAGTCGCTCCACTGCATGCTGGCTTGGGCTGCAAATGCAGCTGCATCTTCCGGGGGGTCCCAATCAATGCAGAAGCCGGTGCTGCGGCTTTCATGCTCAGTAATACATCCCAGCTCCCTGCCTGTGGACACGGTGCGATCAAACGATCAATACCAGCTGCATAACAAATGGTGAAACTGAAGGCAACTGTTTAGCTTTGGCAAGAGTCACTCTTTTGAATAGTTCTAATGCTTTCCTGGCCGGAGAGCATCCTTTCATGTCTTTATTTACAATTACTGTTTGGGGTTTTTTTAAAGTGAGTCCTGGTGTATGCTGGATGTTTCAAAAGTATATGCTGTAGCAGGGGTGGGCAAAGGAGCTTCTGTGGGGGCCCGCCAAGCAGGTGGATCGGGCCCGTGAATGCCCTGCCACTCTCCCTACCCCAAGCTAATCAGGTTCTGGGGGCAGCGGGAGCATGCCGTGCACCCCTTGCTGGCAGGGGGCAGGGAGAGAGAGACTTTGCACACTCCCTCCGCCCCCAGGCCCTGATTGACCTTGGGGGGGAGGGAGTGTGTGAAGGCTCCTCCCACTGCCGGGGCACAGCTGCTGTTCAGAACAGCTGGCAGTTCTCTGTAGGTGGGGGAATGGTGGGAGCAAAGTCTTTATATGCTCCCCAACCCCCAGTCCAATATGGGTCTGTGGGCAGGGAAGCACGGAAGTGTCCTGGCCCCGCCCCTTCCACCTGAGGCCCCGCCCCTTCTGGGACAGCTCGGAACCACTTCGAAAATTAGTGAAGTGCCCCCCCCCGCCTAAAATTATTGCCCACCCCATGCTGTAGGCCTACTTGCTTTCTGTACAATTTTTCTTCTAGGAATCCAACTGTAAAAAAAAAATTATAGAAGTAAAAAGGGAAGGGAAACGTTCTTTGTTTTCTTTTTGTTTTGGGCCATATGTTACAAACTCAAGATATTAGAATCCCTGTTGGACGCTTTCATGCTACAATGCAGCAAAGTCCCGGCTTGACAAAGCCCTGGCTGGGTTGATTTAGTTGGGGCTGGTCCTGCTTAGGGCAGGGGGCTGGACTCGTTGACCTGCTGAGGTCTCTGACAGCCCTAGGATTCTATGATTCTGTGCCCAGTGCCTGAGGCTTCATCCATGCTCTGGGCTAATGGTGTGATTCCAGCTTACAAAGATGTCCTCACACGAGCTCTCGTCTGAGTGAGCTCTCTAAGAACAGTCGTGTAGCCGCACCAGCATAGGCAGCAGCTGTACAGGTTACCCGCTCCAAGTGTATACGTGGGGCATGTTAGCCCGTGCCACCCCTCACTATCGGTGCTACCACGGTGACACTACGACTTGTGAATAAGTCTACACAAGCTGAGAATCACATCCCTATTCACAATGTAGACCTAGCCTGAATTGCATAGGGGTTATGTATGTCTTTTGGAGTGCACGGTTAAGGTCAGAAGGGGCCATTAAGACCATCTCTGCCTGGCTGTAGAATTTCATCCACTTATTCCTGGTCCATCTGTCTGTCTAGGTTTATATAGCTATCTGTCCACTCATATGGCCCCCTTCATGAGAGTATCTGAGTACCATTACTGGTCTTACCGTGACAGCAACCTGGGAGGTAGAGAAGTATCATCAGTCCCCACTGCACAGACAGAGTAGTGAGATACAGAGAATAAAGACTCAGGCCCCGACACATTTTAAAGCTGCTTTCAGACACTGGTTCATGATGGGGAGCTTCTAGTTGCTATGGCAATACAAATAAATAAACTCAATAAATCATCACAGGCAGAAAGCCCTTAGTGGACCAGTGGAGTATTGCTCTAGTGGACCTGAGTTCCAGCGCCCCCCCCTTCGTATTCAACCCCACACACACACAGTGCTGGGGGGGAGGGACAGAAATGTGAGACCAACCTGAGGTACTGATACACCAGCAGAAACCCGACCAGGGGAAAGTGCTGCTGTGTACTTGCATCTGAATTACATCCCTAAACGTCATCAGCAAGCCCATGTTGGAAATGGAATGCAGATCTCCCAAATCCCAGAACCAGTGGGTTATCCTTTCTCCACCATTTCACTCCCGCCCTTATAACATCTATATTTAGAACTCATTTTTTCCAAACTCTCAGGGGTTATCATAAACAACTCTTCCTAACCCCTGCATAATTATTAATATACGCCCCATTCAGGAGTCAAAAGAAAAGCAACATGATTAATAAAAATGTATCTTGCAAATAAAGGAGCTCTCTATATCCCCCCACCCACACATATACATAAACTTTTACAACTCTGGCTACTTAAGATTTTATCCAGACAGTCTATGTTGGGTTATAAAACCATGGTAGACACCCTCAGGCAAAAGGGTCCCTGCATTAGCAGACACTATATATTTAGCAATCTTATTGATACTCATCAATCATTTATTTGAAAAGAAGATGAAAAATATTAAAAGGGACTGCTGGGGATTAATCTTCCCATATTGATAAACTGTGAAAAAAATTAATGAACTGGAGCAACTCTGTTTTGTGGTTTTGCTTTAAATTGTCCTCAAAGTCCTTGGGCAAACTTTTAAAGCGGTCCCAGAATGGGGCTTTCATTGTGCTCGAAGATACTGGTTGACTGGTGCATTCACTGTGGAGCTGCCATCACAAAGGTTAGAAACACATTTTATTTGCTATTGGAGGATGGGGAACAGTCGCAGCTACTTTGAAATCCTTCCTCGCTGCATAGTCTTGATCAGCACATAGAGGGTTGCCATCTGTCTTAATCTCAGAGCAGCAGAAATCCAGGCAACAACCTCCTGTCTCCAAAAATAAAATAAAATAATATAAAAATTAAAGTGTACAGCACAGAGTACTTAGAGCAGTGGTCACCAACCAGTAGATCAGGATCTACTGGTAGATCTTGGAGCCTCTGACAGGGGATCCTGACTGGTTTGGCTGGGATGCTATCAAGGGCTGGCACTTCAGTTGCCTCTCCCCCCAGTGCCCTGCTGCTTCTGCCCTCTGCCTTGGAGCTGCCCCTTTGATCAATAATGGAGAACCGTGGCCAGTGGGGTTGGGGCCTGTAGATGAGGGGCAGCACATGGAACCACTGCTGTATATGCCAGCTGCTTTCAGGGGTGGTGCAGGGGCAGGACAGGAGCAAGCCTGCCTTGGCTCTGCTGTGCCATCCCTGGGGAGGCTGTCCAGCCACTCCCAGGGTAGATGAAGGTGGGGAGACTTGAGCCCACCATCCTGTACTCCCCAGGCAAATACCCGACCCCCTAGTCCACTCCAAGTCCCACCCCACCTGCCTAGCTTCAGCAGGTCCCTTACCCTGTGTTGGCTGTCCCACCGCTCCCAGGGTGGGCGGGGCTCAAGCCCCCAACCCTGCGCTCCTCAAGCATATGCAGACACATTCTTTTTGGTATAAAAATTCAAGTGGATGACAAGTCTCCACCGATAGGAAATCTCTAATTTGTCAAGATGCTGACGTGCTATTTTTTTCCCTATATGCAAAGAACATTGTGTGTGGAGAGAAATAGTAAAATGCGGTCCCAAATACCATTAATCAAGATACAGTGAACTCTGTTAATAGTTCAATCATATTTTTCTGAGTCAAGTTTGCTAGGGGTAGAGGTTCACTTTTGAGTCCCATGCATTGAAAATGGGCATTTTCGTTCCATTTCCTTTAACCACAGTTTTCTAAACGCAGGTTTTATTGTGAAATGCCTGGTTCCAAGCCTTTAAATGTTTGTGTGACCGATATGCAAGAATCCAGAGGACTGCATGTGCAAACATACAGGGCAATGTGTCAAGTTACAGATCAACCAAAAAGCTCACGTACAAAGAGCTCTTATAGAAAATGAGATCCGTTTTACTAGAGGATGCAGCAGTTAATTTTGTTTTAAGTAGCACAGAAAGGATGATATTCCCCACCTGTGTCAAGGGCTCATGAGCTATTTATGTCTCAACAAAGCCTCCCAAATAGGATTTAAGAGAGGCCTCAACCTTGTGCTGGCCCCTCTGCATGGGATGAATTTTACCCAAATTCCTCATAAAGTAGGAGAAAATGAGGCCTATCAAATAAAATAAATAATAATGCCACTTTGCATTTCTAAAATGTCTTCCAGCTGAAGATTTCAAGCCTTGATAATTAATTTCCCTTTAACTTTATTTCCATCGATTAAACATTCAGCAGAATAAAAAGAAAGACTCTATTAATAAAAGCTAATGTGATTTTCAGTAAGAGTTTGCTAATGGGCAGAACAGCCATCTCACCATTTCATCTGCAACAGAGAGGCATCTAGACAGTACATGTGTCCATACATTCTTTCAAATTAGAGCACCCTCTTCTTTCAGGTTGTTCGGAGAAATTAGGTTGTTGTGTATAACTGTAATGAGGTCATAAAGGGTCTGATCTCCACTGGGGTTTAATTATCTCCGAATCTTATAAATATCATGCTGAATTATCGTGAAATTTGCATAAAGGTTAGAATCTAGCTGGCCCAGCTCCATTTACCAAAATGGCAAAGACTAAGAGCGAGGTGCTCTTTAAAGGATGTTCTTATATTGCAGAGACAGACTGGTTTTGATCTGGGATTGGAAATGTACTTTAAGGAGACGCAGGATCAGGAGGGAGAAAGAGGGGGGGATATATTTCAAACAGTCTTTCTAGGTAACTTCAAACAGATGAATAGAATGGGGTTTTATAGCCTTGAGATAACCTGCTCTTCCAATGGCCCAGGGAGATTGTATTAAATATACACATCGCAATCAGGACCAT